>JAVXUL010000001.1:18832732-18851871 GCA_035590515.1 Trichilia minutiflora
AGATAAATTATATATAATTTGATATGATAAATAAATAATAATAATAATTTTATAAGATAATATTAAGCGATTTGATTTGTATTTTTGTGATTTAGAATTAATTTAATCTATAATTTAAATTATAAACAGTAATTTAAAAAATATAAATTCATAAATTGATTTATAAATTTTTTAAATTGATCTAAATCATAAATTTTAACGGTTTAAATTAATTTGGATTAAATCGATTTGAAGATATTTATTCATAAAAATTATTATTGCTTATTAATGTTCAAGTCTGAAAAATGTATGAAATGAGATAAAGTTTGTACATGTGAAATTAAAAAAATAATTAAAATATGTTTCACATGTGCGTTATAAAACATAAAAAAGGGTTGTTCTCTCTTTCTCTCAACAAATATTCGTAACTTTTTACTTCAATCCAAATTGTTGTCTGAATTATGAGAGGAAGACTATGACAATTGACAAATCAAGCAACAGCATAAAGAAAAATAAATAAAAGCTTCGTCCACATGCAAGGTAGCTAAAATGTAAATCCAAAATTTATATCTTAAAATGATGCCATCGTCATCGCCACCGCCACACCACAACAACCACCCCACCCCTCCCCCGCCGTTAAGAATAAAAATATATATGCGATGACAATTGACAACAGAGAAAAAACAAAGACTTGTTAGGTGAATTATTTTATTCCATTTGAATTTAATAAATGACTGAGAGTTGGAATAGGTTTATAAAAAATGAGAAATCCAAATATCAAAACGGCCCTTGGATCATCAAGATTCGGGAATGAGCTGGATTTCACGGTGTGCTCCAAACTTGGATTGTTTCAAATCAGCGGCCGTTGCAACTATCGGACTCTATATAATATTAAATTTGAAAAACATTTTTGAGTATAGATAATAAAATTAAGATAATTGGTTAAATGAAATGAATAAAATTACCTTTAAATAAAATCAAATACAACAAAGTAGTGTAATAGCTCTCACTCTCAGGGTGTATATAAAGGAAACTTATACTGGTGTGTGAAAACAGATTAATAAAGTTGCAATTTTTTCTTCTACTTCTCTTTACAATTTCGTGCTCATTTTTTCACCAACCAAACAACAAATTAATCTCCATTACAAAATTGAACAGATCTAACATATACTGGTGAAAATAAATATTGTTGATGAAGTAGGTGAGTTGGTGGCCACAAAGGGATCTCACATATACTGGTGAAAATAAATATTGTTGATGAAGTAGGTGAGTTGGTGGCCACAAAGGGATGCTGTTCTATAGTTTTTATTATTACCCAAACACTTTAGCTACGACGCAAATAAAAATAATCGGTACTTCAAGACTTCACATGCATTATGATCCAAATCCATAACCATATGTTTTACATAGAAATTACTTGTGATAAATTAACTATCTTCAATTTATAACGTCGTGGATGTATCATCGACTATGTCTCATCGAAAATGAGGTTTTGAAGTATGAATATGATGGGGCTACTCGATCGGTGTCGTCGCCCTTCTAGTTTTGGCTGTTGTCCATATCCATTAGAAACTGAGAGTGATCAATGCTGTGCATTACGAGTATGTTTGTCAGGTTATACTGTATTGCATTAAATGGCAGGCTAATATAAAATTTTTTCATTATAGTGTTTGATGACTAGAATGCATTAATTTAACGAGTATATTTAAGATATTTATTAAATTTTTTATATTTAATAAGTTATAATTTATAATGTATTAAAATTTATAAAAATACTCATGAATTAAGAATTATTATATTAAATATAAAAAATTATTATAAGTAATAACATTAAGACAATCATTAACAAAATTCATTTTAAAATGCACCTAACTCTAGATATGGGATACCTATACCCCACCTGATTATTATTTGAATTAATTAATTAAAATAATTTATATTATTACTCTTTTTATAAAACAAATACAAATGTGTAATTAAAATTATAATAATAAAAAGCTATTAATGCAATTTTTCAATGCAAAAGCAAATGGAAAAACGTCATAATAATAATAGTAAAAGCAAAGGAAAGAAACTATCCATGTTCTGAGATCATATTTAGAGAGAGGAAAGGTTCCTCTAAGTGTTACCGGCCTTGAGATTCATGGGTATGAACTCAAAATTCAGCTCATGCTCGAATATTGAAGCTAAGACTCCCATGTAACTGGACAATCAATACTTCTATATAATTTGTTAATAGTCTTTTTTTTCTTTAATTTTAAGAGGGTTTATGATTAGTTGTAGCTGATAGCATGAGTACGAAGATAAAATGGCTAGAGTAATGTAAGTATTTATAGTGGGCATCCTTTTAAAAAAAAAAAAAGAGAAAAAGAAAGATAAAATCTTGTTTTGAAGAAAGTTATATTATTCATTCCAATTAAATATGAACTCGTGAAGGAGTTTTCGACATTAAAGACCTACCTCGCATTTATCATTTTCTTAGTGGTTAACGCTTAGAAAAGTAAAATATAAATGATGGATAATTACCCGTTGCCGACAACTGATTCTTGGTAGCTATTAATAATTTACATTAGCTAGTGCCCTTATTTCGTGCTAGCTCACGGGGCCGTAATGGAGCACAATTGACTTCTTTTTTTTTTTTTCGAAGAATGGTTTCTTCCCATTTTTTGTGTTGTCAATGTAATGAGCGGTCGATGAGTTGAAACGTGGACATAAATAAGTGAGAAACTTTTCATTTCCCCAAAACATTTTATATTTTTGGAAACGATGATCAACTTTTGCATGCATGAGTTAAAACAGTGCATCTTATTAACTGAGGTGCTTTAACTAGCAAGGATACATAAAGATGCAATATTTATATTTGACAATTGAAACATAAAGTAACGGATATTAGAAAGAATCCAATTGAATAGATGAGCCACATAGAAAGTAGTCTTGTCTTGTCACATCTCTATCCATCCAACACATAATGGTGAAAGATTTCCGTTGTATCTTTAGAGGGACGGAGACAGATAATAATCGATAATGGCCAGTGGGTACTACCAGTATATGAAAATAAATATTGTTGATAAAGTTGGCGAGTTGGTGGAGGCGTGGAGCCAAGGGATGATGTTTTATTGTTTTTGTATTCCATTGTAACAACACACTACAGCTACGACATAAACAAAAACAATAGGTTCTTCACGACATGGATATATTATGATTTATGTATATGTTTTCATAGAAGTTGCTTGTGAATTGTGATAAATTAATTATCTTCAATTTATGACAAAATCGATATATCATCGACTCTGTCCTGTCGGCGTAATGTGTATGCACAAAGTATAAAATAAGCTTTCAAGTTTGAGCCATGAATATGATAGTACTACTCGATCAGTGTTGTCGCCCTTCTAATGTAGCTTCTTGTCCTTATACGGTAGATGTCTATTTGGCCTCGAGCTTAAACTTGACACGAGACTTGAGAGTATGAACGAGGATACTCGAGAAACTGAAAGTGATCAATACTCTGCATCCCTTTCCTTTTTAGGAAATGTAATTGAAAAAACATTCGCCAAGACTCAGATTCAAAAACTATCACTTCTTTCTTATTATTATTATCATTAGAAAAGGACTCAAGCTAATTTGAAGCCAATAAGTTGAAGTTCAGACAGGGACTGGCTGGGTATTTTAATTACTTTTGCAATTGAGAGGACGCTAGTGTTTTTTCAAATGGGATTTTTTTTTGCAATGTTCAAAAAGATTAGTAAATTGTCTTACTGATCACAGCTTTATGATTCAGTTAATATGTAACATTGGGATTTTAATTTCCATTATAGGTATTAAAATTTATCTTCCAATGTTAATGTTGGACCCTTTGTTTAAATAAAATTTTGTTAGAATATTGAGCATTGAGACTGCTGGCTTCATTTCTTGAATCAACATGTTTTTAAAATTAAGTTTTGATCTTTTGATTCTGTTTTACTTTATTAAATCTACATATTCATATAATTTCTTTTTAAGTCTAGCTCCACTACAGCATACTTAATTATGTCCAGCCCATGTGATCGATAGAAAATCTCTACCATTTCCGAATTCATTCTTGCTTGGAGTTACTCATTTGATTAAAAAGCTTACAATATTTTCAGTTTCTTTAAAAATAAGGAGAAAGGAGCGCTGTTGTTTTATGCATCATGAAAACAGATTGAGACAGCTTCACATGGTGGGTACATCTAGAGGACGACTAATTTCCTTCTATTGGACAACAGCTATAATCAATGGAAGGAGACGAATGTATAATTTTAATGCCATGAATGATGCGACAAAATGGCATCAAGGATATGTTCCAACCGACTTTCCTCATAATTTTCTTTACCTTTGTATATTTAAATGAATCATTATGATACGTGATGGATTCCCGTAGAGCTCTTTTGATGTCAACAGGAATTATAATCGTTTGCCGAGAACCATAAGGTTAGAAGGGCAAGGGTAGGATAGATAAAAGGCGGAGGACTCCGTGATGCAAGTCCCTCAAGAGTCTCAGTAACATGGTAGCAGAAATGCACGGAACCCTGTCCGTCGTTTCAACCACATGGTTCGTGGAGGCAGGGAAAAGAAAAAGAAAAAGGAAAAGGAAAAAGTAACGCACTGCTACCATATATCAAACAGTCAAACCACAATTCCCGGTGCATGGACTTACCATCACGTCGTCTTGAGATTTGTTATGAAAATCTTTAAATACAACTAAATCCCAAGAGAGCAATGGTCAAATTCTACGTGGGGCGGTAGGGGTGGGATGTTAATGATAAGAGTCCATCAAAAATTTTAACTACCTATCAAATAGAATATAAAATCAAGAAATAGAGGATAGTTTCCCACAGGAAAAAACAGAGCATAGATTTCACACAGGAATCAACTTATTACCAAAAAAAGAATGTTCATTATCTACTCTTTCCTCTCCTTCGTCATATTTAAGAGATGGATGGTCATAGTCTCCCTCCCAGTTTACTTGTATATCTGTAGGTGTCAGTGCAAGAGCAAGATCAACGTATCCTAATCCCACGTGTACAAAATAAATAACCGTCATTAGTGGAACGGAAAATAGACCTGAAGAACTTTCTGATACTAATCTATTTTACCATTGAAAATATTTTATATCGATCCAATTGTCTAAGATAAGTCGTGAAAAGACGAGGGTTTCTTTACAGGATATCCAACACATTCTGACTTGAAGGGGCTGCAGACGTTAAGAGTTAGTGAAAACGTCTCCTTTGTACACAGTCATTTTTAACCTTCCAAATCAAAGCGACAAAATCTCTCCCCCAAACATTAACCTGACATATTGGGTAATTTTACTGTTGATTAGTGTAGCCAGTTAAAACGATGGAGTCACTAATTTATTATTAGTCAAGATTTCATCTAGTAAATTAGTTTATAGGAGGTTAAAGATCCTCTTAGAAGGTGTAAATTAGCACGGAAAGAGCTTCACTACTTTGCAATTTAATACACGTTCAATTTATCTCAAAATGAGATGAAGACCAGAGAAATTACACTGCACAGAAGGCGACCTCAATTACAATTTTTTAAAAGAAGTTAAACCGGTGAGCAAATATTACACATATATGGGATATATATACACAACATATAACATAATGTGATGCCTCTAGATTACTAGAATGGAAAAAAAACAAGAAAGGGTAAAAATTTTAACTTACATTGTCAAGAATTCCAAAATGTAAACATCCATTCTTTCAGAAGGTTGCTTCCGGCTTTAGGAAGTTGTGATATTCGATCTGAGTCATCACTCCACCATTCACGGGATCAAACTCACATCTATAAAAGCTGCATTCATAACCAATAGTGCATTAACAACTTCATAGAGAAAGCTCAAGAAAAGCTTAAAAAAACAGATCAAAGCCAAGGAAAAAAAGACAAAAGACAAAAGCCTCACAGAAAATGACATTTCACTTCTCAATCTCAACCATTTTTCCAATACAGATACAATGCTAAATAAATTGTACGACAAACTTATTTATACAAGTGAGAAATTATGGACCCAGAACTAACCAACTACCAAAGGAAAAAAGAAAAAAATTAGTTCGCTGAAATTGGTAAGAAGAAAGTTGTCGTGGTAAACAGTATTAAAAAATACAAGTTAACAGTCAGTTTATTACTCACGGTCACTCCTACCAAATCCCAGAACAGTAGAGCAATATATCTCTTAAATAACTAACAGGACATGAACAAAGTAAATCATCTAACATACCAATAATTCTCTGAAGAAACAATTAACTGACATAAGCTTGACTAGATTGATTTACTTCTCTTCTTCCACATTAATTCAATTATATACAGAGCATTATAAAATGTAAAATGTTAATAGTATATAACTTAACATACATTAGTTTGATAATTATATATAAAAATATTATTATTCAGACCTTAAGCTTAAATAATAAAATGAGTCATATAAGCGTATATCAAGTTTTAAACAGGTTAGAGTCAAAACTTTTAACAAATCATGACATGTTCAATTCAATTACTGCAGTGAACAAGTTAATAAAATTTTCACACCCTACTAACTTTAACATTCATACCAAGTTTAGGATGTGTTTGTGGATTATATCAAAAATCGTCATTCCTAATCTTAAGCAATGTTTGGCTCTGGAGCTACAACTAAAAACTTTACATCTACACAATTTTTTTTTAACCTTCCATCCATGCCCAGAATGACAACTGTGTTCTTTTGATGACCAAAAGCAACAATGTATGGAGAACACTCAACCAAACGGAAC
Source organism: Trichilia minutiflora (assembly GCA_035590515.1). Classification (NCBI taxonomy): domain Eukaryota; kingdom Viridiplantae; phylum Streptophyta; class Magnoliopsida; order Sapindales; family Meliaceae; genus Trichilia; species Trichilia minutiflora. The sequence continues at coordinate 18,839,482 of JAVXUL010000001.1, forward strand.
TGTGCCACTGACCACTCAGAGCTGAAATACTTGGGCAACACCCCTGTAACAAGATAAGAAAAATTTGATAAGGTATTTCAAAGAGAATTTAAACAACCATCCTAGTTGTGTTAAGTGCTTTTTAGAATCACAGCTCCAAGCATTGAGCATAAAATTAATTTTCCTTTAACACTTAATTTTTATTGGTCTTCAAGATTATAGACTTCAATGCATGTACTTGGTGTTTTGTGGATAGGGACAGAAGCCACAAGATGATCAAAAAGTTGAGCCCTCAGTAATAAAAGCAATAGGTACCAATGCTGTGTGTGGGGTACCATCATCCCCTTAAAATGGTTCGATTTGTTTCCACAACACTAATAAGAATATATTTCACAAACTTCTGAAGAATGAAAACATTTATCATGATTGGTACGCACAGTGGGATGATCCATCCATGAGATCTCATAAAATTATTCTTCATAACATTCATAACCCATCCATCCAGTTAATTCTGTTCCCTCTATTGCTAGGGGAACAGCATGAAAATTATTCAAATACCACTAAATTTCTCAAAAGGAGCTTCATTGCTCGATGCAATAATAGTAAAAGCAAATAATTTCTAACAATCAGGAGGGAAACTTGACCTTTGATAAAAGATATGGATGAAGTAGGCAATGTAGCAAAATTAGGATTTGATGCACTGCTTTGTGACTTCTCAGCTTTTGTGGACCGAGAATTAACCTTAAGGTTGAAAACATGGACAGTGCCCTTATCACTAGAGACAGCTAGACACTGGGCATTTGAAGAGAAGGCAAGACTGTAAATCTCGGCTCTATCTGCACCCCTCCTCACCTACATTTGATTTTCTATTAGTATCAACCTTTATCAAAATTTTGTATGTACAAGAAAACATGAGGATCAGCATAAAAGAATTCATAATGACAGGTCTTAGAGTCCAAATAAACATGAAAAAGCCAAACAAATACACTTTATATCTGCTAGAAAAAAATGTTAACAATTCATAGTATGACTTACTGCATGAACGAGGAAGAAAGATGGAACAAACCAAGATCATGCCAGAAAAGAACATAAATGCATTGACATTGACAATCAAAAACAAACATGAAAGAAACAAAGTAAAATATTAAAAGTATGCAAATAATGGACTGTTATTTGACTTCACAGTTCTCCAGATATTTGACTTACCTAGTTCACATTACATACCAATCAAAGGAAGATGGTTAGTATCCACTGAAACACAAATAAAAAATTCAAAAAGCTAATAATATCACAGGCAATTTAATGGATATAAAGGAACACCAATCTTCTTAACTACGCATTCATCATTTCATTGTCTCATACGCTAAAATGTTATGGCAAAATGTTTCTCATAATGTGATGAAAATGAAAACCTACTTTAAAGCACGGCTTCAATTGGCAGAACAACTAGCTTCTCATAAAAGCATCAATAACTCATTTATAAAATCCAGTCATGAATATTTACCATTATATCAACTGAAAACCTAAGAATCAAAAAATACAAGTCTAAGAATAATTAAATGCAAGCTGTTAGCCATAACATCATCAAAAAGTGAGGCACCATCATCCCCGCAAGGCACAGCCAAGTCATCCTACACATCTACAGCCAGTATCAGGAAGTTGATGACACTATTGTTACTGATTATCCCCATATTTTCACTGATTTTCTAATGAAAACTGGTCATCATTGTCAAGCTTGTGATAAGTTCAAAGCAAAAATCAAAAACTTTTTATGGAGAAAAGTCGTAAATTTGAACTTCTATTAGGCATCAATCTCACGATAGTAGGAATCAATTATATGCCTCTTCTAAAATCCCAACATGCCCAATCCAGAACCACGTTTAACTAGTTTATCACCACAAGTCTTCTCATCCCGATAGAATAAAAAGAAAAAAGAAAAGAAACCCTGGAATCGAACTTTTCATGAGAATAGTAATGCGTGTTAGCACATAAAAGAATTTATAAATTTTTAGCACATCCCAGAGTAGACAAACAAAACTACATTGCATCACAAAATTAAAATTAATGTTAACACATGCTCAAGAGACTCCATTAATCATCATACTCAACCCAATTTGTCCACATCACATACATCATAAGAAAACAAGGATACAGAGACTAATAATAACTTGATCAAACTCGAAAAACTCTTTTATCCATAATCATATTTTGTCACCAGCGACACAGCATCAATTATTCCACCAATCACATCCAACTAATTGAGGAATTAACTCAAATAATGAACCTCCCGTTCAAACTAAAATGTAACGCCAAAACAAAAATCAGTTCATGGAAAGAAACACAAACCTCTTGGAGCAAGGTACCATCAAGCGTGTTAAAAATACGAACCAGAGTTCCTTTAGTACTAGATGTAGCAAGCAACTGGCCATCTTGTGTCAAGGCAAAACAAGCAATTCTCGAATCATGAGCCGTAATAAATTTGGTCCTTTTCGACGCATAATGCTCGACCCTAACTTGACCCTTCTGCAGACCCGGACACACCAGCACCAGCGACCCAACCCCCTGCGACACCGCGCACAACCCTTTTGGGTTTGCAATTGTCTCAATCTGATGTAACAGTTTTAAGTCGGCGAAGTTGTAAACGAATATCTTCTGTTCCAAAACGACGACGATTCGGTCGCGGCGTAGTTTCACCGATCGTACCTCTAACCTAAAGGAAAGCTCACCAATGCATCGGCTCTGATGATCATCCCAGATCATCACCTTGGTAACCGGATACTGCGGGTCTGGGCCACCGCCAACAAGGGCTAGGATATTGCATCTGAATAGCATTTCAACGACTCCGATCCCCCGGCCGCATTCAAAATCCCGGCGAAATATTTCGCGAAACGGGTCGCAGTTGTAGATCCGGAAACCATGATCGGTGCCCGCCGCGAAGCATCCGTGGTCTTGGTTGAAGGAGAGGTGGAGTAGGGCTGGTGGCTGGGTGGTTGACCTGGATTCTGAAGGTGAAGAGATTGGCGTGTGATAATTCGGGTTCGATTTTGGAATTGAAGGAGATAATGTATCATGCCCTTTCCTTGCAGGGAATGAAACAATGGATTGTAGTTGGTCGGCGAGTTCCTCTCGTGAGATGCAACTGGAATTCGAGGATGGTTCAGGATTTGGATTAGGGTTCATATTTGGATCTGGATTAGGATCCGGCCAAGGAGAAGAATAAGCAGAGAGAGTCGCCATTCAAGGGTAGGAAACCCTGAACCAGTTCGTTGCACCAGTGTAGGAACTAGGAAGTGATATCGCGTCGCTGAAACCACGAAATGATAAGAATTCAACTGAAATTACGATATTCACCTCCCGTTAAATATACTCCAGTATTATCCGATAATTTGGAGACACGTATCGTGTATAAAGATATGACGCGTGTAGACCAAGTAGGGATAACTGTTGCTTCTTCCCCCACGCTAATTTGTTTGCTCGAATGAAAAGTTGACCTTGTCCTGGGTTCATTTTTATTGCCGCTGCCTGTAATGGTAATTAAAATGTTGAATGAAAGTTCCCGTGCGCGTACGATGTCTTTGGCAACAACAGCAAGTTGATAGCACGTTCACGGAATCACGGATTGTGTTTGGGTGCGCATGTTAGGACATATTGCACTGTAAAATATCAAATTAATAAATATTATTATTTATTATTAGTTAAAAATTAATATGGAAATATTTTTATATTATGCTTATATGAATTAACTTTGTTTAATTAATTATTAAAAAATTAAAAAAAAAACTATTGTCAATAATCAATGCTCTTAGCATGGATTGTTGCTAAGCACCATTAATCATTGATCATTTTTTTTTCTCAAATTATAAAAAATATTGTCAAAGTATTCATCTCTTGATTTAAACAATTATTTAAAAATTATTAATAATAAACGCAACATTTTTTAGCAAATGGCAGTAAAAAATTTAGTAGTCAAAATTTAATCGCAATTATTACAAAAACAGGAGTTTTTAAATGATGATGAAACTCATATCAAAGATACAAACACCTAAACAGGATATGCCAATGACCGAAGATAATTCAAATACAATAAAAAGAGAAAGGAAAAATAAATGATGATGAAAACAAAAGTACGTAGGATTAATTAATAACCCAAATCCCCTCCATCGTAGTTACTGGGAGCAAATGTGCAAGAATCAAGAGGAGTGTAACTAGTCTAAATAATAATAATAACTAGTTTTACAGTTTTGTCTTTTCATTTATGTACATAATAGATTTTTTGTAGATAATTTTATTGCTAAGCATTCAGTTGTATATAAATACAAGTAATTTGTATTAGCTGTATACGAATGAAAAAGATTTCTTTTCAGAGAAGCAAATTTTCTTTGAAGCCAAATAGCACTTGAATTTGTAAATTCAAACTTGGTATCAGAGGAAAATGACTACTATCTGATGTCAAACGTCTCTTTCTCTGTCCTTTCACCTACGAAAGTGAATGGAGAAAACTACTTAATCTTGAAATCACAAAGTTCTCCTATCTATTTACTGGTATGGACTTGAAGATCATGTAATGAATGAAAAATCAGCTCCGGAGAAATTTATTCCAAGCAAGAAATTCAGTATGACCCGCCACTTCAAACCAACAAAGTCTAGACCTGAGAAACAGAGATAAAAGACCTCGGAAACAAAGCTAAACGACCAAAGAAATAGAGACGAATGAACACAACAAAGTTTGAATCGAGATATTCAGTCTGACTCGACGTTTCAAATCAACAAAAGTCCAGAAACATAGATAAAAGACACAAGAAATAGAAATAAAATACCCAAGAAACAGAAAAAACCTACGCCACGCATGTGATATATCTTCATTCTACGCGCATATGTATTTGGATCATATTTGTATTTCACGGTTTAAATTTTTCTTTACATATTTCGACGTATTAGGTGCACGATCTTGGTTGGCCTAGCTGGGTGGGTTGGGTATGGGGCAAAGAAATTTGTGTTGGATCCTCCTGTTTTGATCTTGTAGGATGTGAGAACTGTTTTAGAGTGGTAGAGGGGGATTGCCAGATAATGGTTCCATGAAGCTGTGAAAGAGAAAAACAGAGAAATGAAAGCTTGGGAGGCGAAATAAGAGAACCGAGGGCTGGAAGAAGGTATGAAAGTTCAGAAACTTACGAGGCGAGACGAAATGAGAGAGAAGATGTAGAATGGAAAGGACTCACAATTCGACTTCTATATAGAGATTTCAATTGTAAGCGGTTATCCATGATGTTCAACTGTTGCACGTGCACTCATTCATATCAATTAATTCAACATACCATTGGTCCAATTGGTTAAATATCGTTACTCTTTCTGAACGGATACTAGTATCTTTATGAAATGATAGTTTGTGGGAGCATACAAACGCATGCAAACATGGTAGATATCGTTATTTTTTGTTTACTTTGTGTATATATGTTGAACAAAATCGAATTAATGTTCATGTTTTTGATATGAAGATTGTAAAGTTGTTTGTAGAATTTTGTTTCATTTAATTTCTTTTTTTTAAGTCATTTAATTTCATTAAGAAATTAAATTATAATAGATTTTCAAAGTTGATGCATGTGTAGTGTATACCCAAATCCTTTTGATTTCTTTTTTATTCTGAAGACAAAAATACAATATTTTGTCACGTATTTACATAATTTTGCATAGAAAATTTTTAAATACAAAATCTACTCATTAAAAGCTGTTTGTAGAATTTTAGAATTTTGTTCCATTAATTTACAATAGATTTTTGATATTAATAAAGAGAGAGATTGGAGCTTTTGAAAATTTTGAGGTATTGTAAGGCTTTGGCTTTGATTAGGAAAGTAATTTTATTAGTTTTTTTTTCTAATAAAAATTTGATTTTGCCTTAAATATTTTGAAAATAATGTTTTATGGCTATATAAATATATCTATGATATAAACCATTTTAATTGTTCTATTCTTCAAACACTTCAAAGAGAATTTCGAAAATCTATTTATAAAGCACTGCATAAATTGTGTTTATGGTGATCAAAATTTATTAACGCTTTTTTTATATTTTATAAAAATTTAATATTTAAAAATTTTATTTCATAAAAATTTTCGTTTAAATGTTATTATATTCTTAAATTAATTAGAAAGAGAAATAAGTCCTGAAATTAAATTAAGAGATAAATTGACTTTGAATGTATACTGAAAACTAATCCAATTATTTGGAATCAATTTTGTCGAGTACACTTGAGTTTCAATTTTATATACCCAGTAAATTAACTCAAGCATTGGATGCATTTGTCGGTGTTGGTAACAGAGAACGTAGGGGCAATGACAAGGTTTGTGCTCCTAATCATAAAACATAACTGTTACTTGTGTTTGACTACACTGGTCATTAATTCACCAAAGTGTAAGAATATGTTTGTTTGACATAACTGCTGGTGTTCACTTATTTTTAAAAATAAAATTAGAAAAATATTTAATAAAATTACTTATATTTTAATTTTTATTTTATAATAATTTTAAAATTAAAAAAAAAAAAATGTGTGATGACGATAGCCGCATTTTCTAAATTTGGCTACTATTTCTTGTTAACTAGTTTATATCCACGCGCATCATTTATGTAATTTTGCCCTCACGTGCGCCCAAATTAAAAATAGTATTTTATTTCCCATTAAAAGAGAAAGCTTACTAAAACTCAACATTTGCCTATAAAATGCACTGCCAGCCTATGCTTGAAAAAGGAGTTTTGGTCAAATCTAATCATCAGGTTAACTGGTGATCGATTGCTTTAACTTTTACGGTGAGGATCAAAAGTTACTATACTTTCTATTCCCTCTGATTCTTGCCGAGGAAGATTTGGGAACCCGCGCAATTTGAAACCAATTTTTTTTTTTTTCAAATAGAAACCAATTAAAAAGGAAGCATCTTGTATACGAGCACAAATATAAGGAGACAGAGAAAGAGGGGAGAGCAAGTGAGGTAGAGGGATTGGTGGATTCTGATTCATTAAGGGTAAAACCCTGAATAAAAAGAGTAATCGTCAGAAGAGAATAGGGAAGAGCCAAATGAAGGGAACACTGGCATGGCACTTACAGGTTCAGCAAGGGTTTTCTTCGTTCCAGCACCAATCGTCCTGTTCCACCACATCGTCCAATCACTCCTCCCGATCCCAGAACCTTCTAGAATCCGTCGCAGAGGACGACACTCTTAATGCCAATGCCGATATCGATGCATTTGTGGACGATAAAGATTTCATTCTCAGTCAAGATTTCTTTTGGTAAATGGGTTACAACATTTTTTTTTAATTAATACATTTTGGATCATAATTTAACAGAAATTGATGCTTGAATCGATCCAGATTTCATTTTTCTGGCTTGTTATGATAGAAATTAAAATACATTTATGAATATATGAACTTTTTTCTATTGTGTTTTCCAGTACACCGGATTATATTACCCCGGATAATCAAACTATGCCGAACGGTTTCGATTGCTACAAGGTAACGGATATGTAGATATTAGTAGAGCAATACAGTTTATGCAGAATTACTATATTAATTTTTTACTTCATTTTTGTAGGAAAACATCCCCTGTCCGAGATCACCTGAAAAGTTAAATACAGTCAAAAGCAAAAGGCCGAGACAGGGTAATCAACTATTGTGATTGGGCTTTTGAGTCTTAATGTTCTTGTGTATTAGGTCTTGAACATAATTAACTCACGATTGGACATTTTTGATGAACTTGCTGCAAAGATTATGTGAGTAGAACAATAACAACTAATTAACATGCCATATAATTGAATGATGCAATGTGAAGTGCACTTTGAACACACGATGGTAGCGACTCTAATGGTGAATTGCTTTCGTTAGACTTTTATGTTAAATTTTTGAAAGACAAAGCCAAATTCTTGTGAAAAGTAAAAGAACGGGCCTGAGGGTTACTGGGTTATCATCCTACTCCCTTTTGCCAGATAAAGAATGTTTGATTGATTATTTATGCATTTGAAATCAATTAACGGCAGTTTATTTGATAAAATGAATGAAGGACTCAAATTGTTAAATTAAGATGTATACTTTTGAGAAATTTGTCGAAGAATATGCGTATTCTTTGCTTACATGTTCTATGTTGCCTGGTTCCTTGTTGTGGGACAGTTTATAACCAAATGCAATGCTGTTCATTTCATTCCTGATAGCTCTCAGCATACAATATCTGAATCCAATATTTGCATCCCGTGTGTTTCTGCTTGTACATCAGACTTTTTAAAGTCTTGTATATGTTTCATTTCCTTCTGCAACTGTATTTATTCTTTTTCCAGATGGCTTCTTAGTAAATCCCCTAAGTCCTACTTCATCTGACTACCAAGGAATAGTGGAACTTGCAAAAGATACTTTTAGCACATATGAAGTTATGGAAAATAAAACAGTAGTAAATGGAACACAGAAGACTCGAAATTGTGTTCCACAATCTGCAGTTGCTTTACGCTGCCGGGTTATGCCCCCGCCTTGCATTAAAAATCCTTATCAAAAAGATGCTTTGGATATGGACATCGATCCTTTCAGAAATCAAAGAGCAAAATGTGCAGGTGTAGTTCTAGTTAGTTTTTGGAGTTATTTTATTATAAGATGTTTCTAGAAACTTGTTTCATTTTTGTCCTTTTTATTTTTGGAGGGAAATGCCGCTGCAAAAAAAGTCATAAATATTCTTCATAAAGTTTAATTGAATAATGTGGAATCTGCAGGTTTCTTCCCTGCAATCATAGGAGGTGATGACCTTTCACGTTATCACGTAGATTTCCATGAGATTGAGGTATCTATCAAAAGTCTAGGAAAATTTTTGGTCATATATTAGGCAATGGACTCTGTGGTACTTTTTATAATGTGGCAGTATTTTTCCTTCCCTGTCCAGCAAATTGGTGCTGGAAACTTTAGTCATGTTCTCAAAGTTCTGAAGAGAATTGATGGTTGTTTCTATGCTGTAAAACATAGCACAAGGAAGCTGCATCAAGATATGGACAGGTAAATTTATGCTTTTCATTACTCCCATCCTTGACCAAGGAACTTGGTTACGTAATAATGTTTGCGTTTGGCAGGAGGAAAGCTTTAATGGAAGTTCAAGCTTTGGCAGCTATAGGTTTGTGAGTTTGCTTTTGTAATTATGCTGCATATATTTATAACTAGAGGCATATTTTATCTCTTAAATAGTTTAACATGTTGCCCCCTGTAGGTCCTCACGAAAACATTGTTGGATACTACTCCTCTTGGTTTGAAAATGAGCAACTCTACATTCAGATGGAGCTGTGCGATTGCAGCCTGTCTGTCAGTAAAGCTTCACAATTATTTGCAGAGGGAGAAGTACTGAAAGCTTTGCATCAGGTTAGGATTTTCTATGGCAGTATATACACAAGCCTAATGTTTAAAGTTTCATTATTATTGTCTATATAACATACAATGTGCTACTAAGTGGTAGATATAGTGGTTACATGATTGACTGTAGAGAAGAGTCTTCTGTTGTACCAAGGATATTCATCATCTTGCTATAAATTTTGAGAGGTACAATCTTTAGTTTCTGCATCATGTAAAATGGGACTTCTCCATGTATGGGTGTGACATCATTCACAACTTTGTTTTCATTGTTTAGCTTTTCTACTATACACTGATGTGAAGCCAATCTGCTACTGATTGCAGGAGTTAATTTTATATAATCTTTCTGTCTACTAACAGACGAGCCTGAACTGATGATTTGTTTTCTCTGATAAATGCTATTTAGCAATTTATAGTTTCAAAATCTATAGGCTTGCCATATTTCTGACATCAGAATTTGTGCAGATTGCAAATGCATTGCAGTTTATACATGAGAAAGGAATAGCTCACCTAGATGTAAAGCCTGATAATATTTATGTCAAGAATGGTGTTTACAAGCTTGGTGATTTTGGATGTGCTACTCTCCTTGATAATAGCCTGCCAATTGAAGAGGGTGATGCACGCTATATGCCACAAGAAGTCCTGAATGAGAAATATGATCATCTTGACAAGGTTGACATTTTCTCTTTGGGTGCTGCTATTTATGAGCTAATCAGAGGGTTACCTTTGCAAGAATCAGGATCCCAGTTTCTAAATCTTAGGGATGGAAAATTGCCGCTCCTTCCAGGCCATTCTTTGCAATTTCAGAGCTTACTCAAGGTAAAAATTGTTGCCTGTTCTTTCTCTTTTCAATCTTATTTTATTGTGAGGAAACTAGCTTTGGAAAATGATTATTGGGGTGCATATTGAAAAAAAAATACTGGAGAAATGTTCTGATTTTTCCCTATGCTCTTTCTGTGTTCTTATTGTCTATCTGCTCTGTATTTTGCTATCTTCTTTGGACTTATATTTGTGTTTAAGTATGTATCAAGAAAAAAAAACGCATGTTGTGTGTTAAATTGATCCTACTAATATATTCTGAATGAAAAAAAGTTTCTCTGATAACATGGCTTCTTTTGTGATTTGTGAAAAACAATTCTTGGTAAAGATAGAACAAGAATGGAAAAGGAAAACCCCCAGAGATCTGTTGTAACCCCTTGCAATATGCAAACTTCATCATGACCATAAAATATAATTATACTTCAAAGTTAATTTTAGGTCTTTTACTCAATTTGTTTTAATGTTAAAAGTAAGTTTAGATACTTTCTTCCCATTAGCAATGCATGTTAGTCTTTTTGGTAATACTATTATCTAATCTCTGTCTTGTCATTGTGCTCCTGTATGTTGTTCAACACTTAATGTGGCAGTCAGAAGTCTCCCTAAGTTGTCCTCTACTGTTGTCTTGTTATATTACACTTAACACAGATGCTTGAGAAAACTTTGACTTTCTGTTCTTCAGGTAACAAACAGTCAGCTGTAACATGGTTGATTTATTATGACAATTTAATAATCCTGGCAGGTCATGGTGGATCCAGATCCGGTTCGACGGCCTTCTGCCAAAGAATTAGTAGAAAATTCAATTTTTGATAGGATTCGAATTCGGTAATGCCGAAAAATCTAAGCAGAACTATAAATTGTGAGTGGGATCAAAATGTTGTATATGCACTGTGCAGCTGCTTCTGATCAGCTTGTACAGCATCGAAAACATGGGAAAGATTATTACTGTTCAGATTTAGGATGTCTTTCTCTAATTTATGCATCAAATTTTCTCTGCAGATGGTGCCATTTTGTAAAGTTTAAAGGAAGGCAGTCTTGAGAAGTGTTATATTGTGGACTGACTGAAGGTATGCGATGCTGTGTGCTTCTTTGATCCCTTGTGTTACCGTTTCTTCTACTTTGTATATTAAAATGAAACCCATATTAAATTTTGTAGGGAATTGTCTGGTAAGAGTTTGTATGCTTGTGTTTTATTCTGTCTAAAACGAGGGACATAACAATGCAATAATGGGGCAGAACAAATGGATTTTCTTTTGTGTTACTGAATGTTCTGACCTTAAACCTGTAAATGCTGTAGTTTGCTTGCAGTTTAACCGAAAGGGGAAAAATAACTATTTTTTTTTTGAGGATTGAGACTGCAAAAACTTATAACTTGTGGGAGCCCGGATAAAATGTGTTTGGGTATATCCGCTTGCTTGTCCCCGCGCAATGATAGAGAGCACATAGGGCTTGATTTAATTTATATGCCAGTAATTAGAGAATTGGGAATTTGGGATGACAGATTGACCGCGATTAAAGCATTGAAACGAAATTAACGTAGTGCTGAATGATGTTAATTTAGTTAATTTCATTTTGAAGTACATTATTCTTTGGGGTTTACCAAGGTACTAGTTTTTTTAACTTAATAACTGAAGAAAGTGTAGTTTACTCAATTGTTTTGTTCACAAGAGTTCTCGGAGAAACTACCATTGGGAAATTCGAATGCCCTGAAATCAATTCACAAAGAGAAACAATGAGGATGAAGATAATATTTCAAATTTTCAACGAGTTAATTAATTAATTTCCTACTAGAAGACATGACCAGTGCAATGTCAAGATGGGAAACATATGGAAAAAATAGATGCCTGGGCTACTATCTCGTTTGAGTTAATGCAGTTTTCCTTAATTACAAACTTGAATCTTAAAGTCAACAAATTACTAATTTGAATACTCAATAATCAATTCCTTGTCTCCTAAATCAGAAACTTTTGAACCTGAAACATAATTAGAGCTGTCAAATGGGTCGGGTCGGGTTTAATCGGTTCAGGTCGTTTTGGGTCAAGTATTTAAGCGGGCCGGACCGGATTGGCCTGTTTAATAAACGGATTGATATTCTCAATCCTAACTCAATCCGTCGGGTTATCGGGCTAAACGGACCAGCCCGTTTATATTAAATAAATAAATTAATTAATTAACTAAATAAATAATAAATAATTATAATTTTTAAAAAATTTTGAAAAATTAATAAAAAAATAAAA
>JAVXUL010000001.1:18851971-18869752 GCA_035590515.1 Trichilia minutiflora
AGGAAGCAGCTAATGTATGTAAATAAAGAATAATTTCTTTTATTAATAAATATAAAGTTTATACAAGATCAAAAGCCCTTAAACCGACAACACGAATGGTTTCTAGGAGATATACACAAACAGTTCTAACCTCACTTCCCCCCTCATATGAGCATTTTGTAGACACTCTTCTATATGGTCGAAGTACTTTGTCCATGAGGATGTGAAGAGTACCTTAAACTCTAAAGAATTGAGTAAAAAGATTCAAAACAAAGAGACCTCCTTTGCTGAAGGTCTAAATGTAAGGGGGAGATCAGCCAAGAAGGAAACCAGAAATAGGGGAAACTCAAGATCAAAATCCAGGGGCAAATCAGTGAGGTGTTTTTAGTGCAGGAAAGAAGGGCACTTCAAGAGAGATTGCCCTGAGAGAAGAACAAGTGGAAACTCAGAAAGGAAGGGAGGTAAGGCACCAGAAACTGCAAAAATTTCAGAAGTGAACTACCAAGATGCATTCTTGTTGTTGGCTGTAAACTTAGAACCATCACAAGAATGGATCTTGGACTCAAGCTGCACCTATCACATGTGTCCTAGTAAGCATCTCTTTTCATCTCTAGCCTTAGAAAATCAAGGAAAAGTCTTATTGGTAAATAATATGACTCTTGATGTAAAAGGGGTGGGAACTATAAAGATGATGTTGAGTAGTGACATTCTGGTTGAAATTCAAAATGTTAGGTTAGTTCCAAGTCTTAAAAGGAACTTAATTTCTTTGAGAATATTAAATAACCTAGGATACACATTTAAGGGTGAAAATGAAGGCCTTAAAGTTTGAAAAGGTTCACTGGTAATTATGAAAGCTAATAGAAAAAATGGCCTGTACTGTCTGCAAAGAAATGTGGCGACTGGAAATATAAATGCAGTAGATGAGAATGGTTCTAGGAATCTGATGTTATGGCATCATAGATTAGGGCATTTAGGCTTGAATGGTCTGCTGGAGTTGAGGAATAAAGGCTTACTCGGGAAGGGGGTAGGAAACAACTTGAAGCCTTGTGAGTACTACATTTATGGGAGAAATTATAGGGTAAGCTTTGTTGATGGAAGTCCAAACACAAGTCAGGTGCTAGAGTATGTACATGATGATATTTGGGGGGTCCTGCCCGAACTCCCTCTTTAGGTGGAGTTAGGTATTTCCTATCTATAGTAAATGACTTTTCAAGGAAAGATTGGGTATTTGTGCTGAAATCTAAAGATCAGGTGCTTAGGAGGTTCAAAGATTGGAAGGCTATAGTTGAAAATCAAAAAAAACTTGAGGGTGAAGACTTTAAGAACTGATAATGGTCTAGAGTTTTGTAATGAATTGTTTGATGGTTTTTGTAAGGAATAAGGCATTACAAGGCATAAGACAGTTGTTCATACTCCTCAGTAAAATGGTATTGCTGAGAGAATGAACAGAACCCTCCTAGAAAGAGCAAGAACCATGCTGATTTGTTCAGGAACAGGACCCTCCTAGAAAGAGCAAGAACTATGCTGATTTGTTCAGGATTGTCCAAGAGGTTCTCGGCTGAAGTTGTTAGCACTACAGCATATTTGATTAACAGAAGTCCTTCTTCTATTTTAAGCTTCAGGTCACCAGAAGAGTTGTGGACAGGAAGAGTTCCAACACTTGGTCATTTGAAGATGTTTGGATGTAACACTTATGCCTACATCAAGCAAGGGAAGCTGGAACCTAGGGCTGTGAAGGGTGTGTTTATAGGATACCCTGAAGGAGTTAAAGGTTGGAAACTTTGGTGTCAAGATGGTATAGATGGCAAGTGTATAATCAGTAGGGATGTGAGATTCATTGAAGATGGTTTGAGCAATAGCAAATTTAGTACTGAGGGTGAATCTTCAAAGAACTCTGGGATTGAAAAGGTTGAGGTGGAGCTAGAGGCTGGTAGCTTAAAGTCTACTGGTGAGGTGGAGCAAGAGGAAGAAAGAAGATCTGAAGATGCAGGAGATCAACATCTTCATAATTAACCAGTCGAATTGCAGGACTACAATCTGGCCAGAGACAGAGAAAGAAGATTCATAAAGCCACCAACGAGATATACATAGGATGATTTGATGGCCTTTGCATTTCATGCAGCAGAAGAGGTGGAGTTCTCTGAACCTGTGACAATTCAGGAAGCCCTGTAAGGTGAAAATGTAAAAAAGTGGCAGCACGCTATGAAGGAGGAAATGAATTCTTTGATGAAAAATGAAACTTGAGAGCTGGTTGAGAAACCACATGACAGGAAGATGATGGACTGCAAGTGAATTTTTAAAAGGAAAGAAGCTCAACCACATGACAGGAAGATGATGGACTGCAAGTGAATTTTTAAAAGGAAAGAAGAATCAGATGGCTCATTCAGCTACAAGGTCAGGTTAGTTGTCAAAGGCTTTACTCAAAAAGAAGGGTTGGACTATACTAAGATGTTTTCCCCAGTAGTAAGGCAAGTGTCAATGAGATTAATTCTTGCTTTAGTTACTACCAATGACTGAGAGTTGGAGCACATAGATGTTAGATTCCATTTTATCAGGGATGTGATTGAAAGAGAAGAAGTGAGTCTGCAGAAGGTAAAGTCAGAAAATAATGCAACTGATATGTTAACAAAAGTATTAACAATCAACAGCTTTGAGCATTATCAAGAATTGATAAGCTTCAGTCCAAGATAAATGTATGTTTCAGCAAACATCGTGGGGTATAATAAGTTGATGAATGCTAGTAGTTGTATTAAGAATAGATGAAGAAGAATGTAGTTGCTTTTATGTTTGAAACAAGGTGGAGATTGTAGAAGTATTTCAACATAATGTTGGATCTGATTGCAAGGATTTTAGGGACTTATTTGATAAATCTTGAAACCTTATTACTAAGAATAAATTGGTTTTTGTACGTGATAGGTTTGTTAAAATCGTTATGGCCTTAGTTTAAAAGGCAGAGGGTCGTGTATGAGAGAGAGCTTGCTCAGTTTGTATCAGGTTTGCAGTCTTGAATAAGATGATTCTTCTTCTTCTGGATTGTCTCTTCTTTTCTTAGAGGTGTTGTTCGTTCTTTTCTTCTTTCGTGCTTGGTTAATGTTTCAGGTTCTCAAGTAAATTCTTCGAAGTGCTGAAATTGTTTCTGTTGGTGAATTCTGGAAGCGTGAACAGCACTGGTAGCAGAAGGCATCAGTTGCAGGAAGCTTAGTGATTTTGGAGAATCAACTTCGACTTACCAAGGAGTTACAACAATGACCTTAACCACGAGATAATAGCTGACACGAGAGTTCGTCGAATTCCAGGACAGGCCATAATCTACTAAGAGCATGTTCAGGTTATCCCACCCATTTTCAGGCATCATGTGGGAAATGTACCCGCATTGCAGTCTGTCCCTTTTTTGCCTCCATCAAGTCACTACAAATCAGTAAAGTTCCAATGGCAGAGCGGTTTATTTTCTGTAGAAAGGAGCCCAAGGGACTTAATGTGTTTCATTGTATTGTGCGATATGGATACTCGGATAAATGCAATGAGGCAGAAACTTTTGAGAGATTGTTAGTTGAAAAATTGAAGGAGTTTTTAAGGGAAAGTTACTGGTTTTCCGAAACCATCATCAGTCAGGAGTGTGACATCAACGGTCGTGTGTTAGTTGAAGTAAAGAATATTGGACATAATTATAATTAAAAGTTAGTCAATGAAGCGAAGCGAAGACAGGAAGTGGATAAAGAGATTGAAATAGTGGATGATGCATGTCATGTTGGTGCAGTTCACTTGGTGAGTGAGAATGATATGATTGCAGGAAATGGAGCTGGTATTGTAAAGAGAGTTACGATAGATTATGCTTACAATTTCGTGAACAAAAATTTGCAACAAAATGATCACCAAGTGTTCGACAGTATTCCTCACAAGCACATACTCAAAGTGGGAATGACTTACGAGCGTTAGTTAGAACAGTAAACCATGATCAAGAAGACAAAATACTCCATACACTCGACTCTTTGTGAAGTTTGTACTATAGGCTGAAGGATGCAACACCAAGATTAATGACAGTTTCCCTTATGACATATATTACATTTTCCTTTGTTTCTACTAGCTTTGGGCCTTAGATCTATGGCATTATGCATTGAAACTGGATAGCATTATTGTTTAAATCTAGATATACGACAGAAGTATAATGGCTATCTGAACTCTTTGATATATTATATACATGCATGCGTATCTCTTGTGTCTATGTCCTATATAACGACGTTACAAAATCTGAATTCTTATTTTCTCGTTCATAAAGATCTTTTCATTTACAGTACAATAGGAAATAAGAAGCATAGAGAATCTGTGAACTTCATTCCACGTGTTCCCTAAAAATTCTAAAATCTGTTTATATGTTTTCCAGCCGTCTTGAGAAAAATTGGAGCTCATACTCCAAAGTTTAATACTCAGCATTAACAAGCATGATGACTCATCTGTATTTTATTATTCGTTGTCCTATATGTCTCCTAAGTTTTCGATGCCACAAAATACACGCTGTCTTCAATTGACAAATTGTCTTCAAATTGGAATATTCTGCCATTGACATGGATATATACTATGGTTTTGGCTCGTTTACTTAGCCATTATTAGATGCTCCATAGCCAGCTATGCCCTAGAATTTGAATTTAAAATTACAATTATTGTCGTCCTATCTACCAAGAACCCGACATAAACCATAAATTAAAATTAGCACATATATAAAATAATGGGTTATAATGAAGAATATGCCTACACCAATCAGCAGAGCCAATTTGTGTTCGATTATTATTAACCGATGCAGACAACTACAGCAATTCTTGTGCTTACTCTGCATCATGTTTTCATCAATACATGTCGAAACAAAACAGCGTCGAATAAAGCTATCAATTGTAGTTAATTACAATGCTCTGATTGTAGTCGTTAGTCACTGTCGGAAAAAAAATTGTAACAAATAAAATTATAGTATAAAAAATCATTTATGTTAGGTTCTTGGTAGATTGGATGACAATAATTGTAGTATTAAATTCAAATTCAAGGGAATAGCTAGCTAGCTAGCTTGCTGGCTCAGTAAACGTGCCAAAACCTATTCAAGGAAATAGCTCGCTAGCTAGATAGCTCAGTAAACGTGCCAAACCCAAGTATATATCCACGTCAAAGGCAGAATATTCCAATTTGATGACAATTTGTCAATTCAAGGCCGCGTGTATTTTGTGCGGCATGGAAAACTTAGGAGGCATGTAAGGCACGGTTAGAAGGTTAGATGACGTGACCTTTTCTGCTACCCTAAAACATATTATGAAAACTTTCTTTTCTCTCTTTAAAATTTTTTGCCATATTGTTGTGTTCTTCAAAATTTTTATTCAAAAATTTCTATGTAAAAAGTGACCGTGTTTTTACTTTTTTTCCTCTAAAAAATAATTATATTTTTTTCACACTATTTCATCGCATTAGTTAAAATTAATAAAAATTGTAAATAGAAACTTCTTAGCTCTAACTTAAAAAAGCTAAGATCTATTTATTTTCGTTTTTTAAGTTAATTTTAAATTATTTTATTAAAAATTTAGAGTTGTACTCTAATCACTATCGTTAACAAAATAAAATTTTTTAATTCAATTTGAGGCAATTCGTAGTTGATGTTGATCATACCATTTGTTTTTAAGATTGATGAATAAAATATGACATTATTGTTGCGAATAAATTGTTTAATTGAAAGTTGAAACTTACCAAACCAATCCCCATATTTTACTTTTCGGAAAGAGATTTGAATTTTAAAAAATGTGAAACGTCCAATTGTATTTTAGGGATGATCAAAGGAGGTGTTTATTCTCTCTTTGAATAAATTATCTTGCAGGCCAATTAAGCGATTGTGAGGACATTAATTTTGTCGTTAAGTTGGCACAACTCAAACAATTGTTGAACTTTGAAGTCATCAGTAAAAACTGATTGAATCCATCGATCCATCAAGAGAGTAATATGTATTTGCAACAGAGAAATCTGTTGAAGTATCAATATATTATAATAAAAACCAAACAGAGGAAGCAAAAAATTGAACAGAATTTATATATAGATCTAAAATTGAATAGAATCGATCCTCAGATTATTTTGTTTCATTATTAATTCAGCTTTTCCTTTACCAATTGGCTGGCAGTTTCATATTTTTATTATTAAACTAAGCACCACAAGGGGTACCAAACCATTTCGAAATTAAAAAGAAACGTGGCGACTCCTTAATGAACCTTTCCCAAGGACGAGGAAACTTTCGTGGTCCCATTACTCCTACCCAGTCGGCAGCACACCCTCTAGCCTTGGGCTTGGAAGTCTTTAGGTCAAAGAAAACGATAAAGTCAATTTGCAAAAGGTATGCAAATGTCACATGTGACGATTGTTAAACCACTCGTGATTCATTTTTCCCTCTTCCTCGTTGAAATATCCGCCAGTGTAACACACGAGGACGGAACATAATTCGTTTACTATTGCTAGTCTTTCAGGAAATGAGATTGCAGCCGTCTATCTGTATGTGAAATCAAATCAATTTCGTAATCAGGCTTTGAAATATAAACACGAGCCTTTTGACCTTTAGTAGGATGGTTATGGAAGAAATTGAAATGGGAGTAACCAGATACGCAATGTATTTTATCAGGATTCTACAATCTACATAGATTACGTATATGCATCATCGTAATTGCAGAAACTAAGAATTATTTTCATAATTGTAGCATTTGTAAGTACAAGCAAAAAATGAACTACTTTCTTCTTACACGCAATGTAGCTAGACACACCAGTAAAACAGACAGAATATGAAATATAGAATGGACCCTTTTGTATGTTTTGGTGGTCTTTTAGCAAACAATCCATTTAATTAATGAAATGAGTGTGTTTGTTTTGTTCACAAATAGTTCCTTGTTTGGATTCGATAGTATTTTTCTATTATGTTTTTTTTTTAAATTTTATTTTATGTTTTTTCATTATATATAGATTATTTTAAAAAATTATTTTATAAATGTTCACAAATATTTTTATGATTATTTTAAATTTAATTTTAAAAAATTATTTTATAAATTTTTTTAGTATAAAGTATTAAAAATATATATTAAATTTAAAATATTTTTTTAAAATTTAATTATTTTAATTTAAGAATTTATATGATAAAAGTCAGAAATTTATATGATAAAAATTAAGGATCTAATTAATAAAAATATAATGTTCTAATAAAAAAAGTATTTGATATTTCAAAAAATACTAAGAAAATTTTTACTTCAAATTTTTTGCAGTAGATATTTGTCATTTCTAAAATTCATAGGGAGTATTTGGCATTCTCCCTTTAAAAAACCTAACATTTCTTATACATTGTAATATTTCAATAAGATTCTATAAATTATAATTGCCCATTTTAATTAATTTGCGATGTTTAATAATATAGAGTGGTAGTTCAAATTATTTAGTTACTTCCCATGCTGCATAAAACTAGGTCAACAAAAAAATAAATACAAAAAAGAGGGTCCCATCAGCACCTTTGGTTCCGGAAGTCTCGTTCGGTGCCTCCCTTTTACAAAGACTTTCGGGGAGTGCGTCCAATATTTCTTTTAAATACCGATCTCCACCCCGCATGCAGAACCCGTCGGCCCTTTCAAAGGTTCTTCATCACTAGTATAGCTTAATTTTACTCTCACATATCTAGATCTTTGAGTGATAAATATATCTCTCGGGTTTTAGTTTAGAAACTTGTTAGATAGTACTTGTATTGAATATTTCTAGTTTTTTACGATATGTCTACTGGTGTGGTAAACCAACCAACAGAAGAGAACAAAGAAGAGGTAGAAGTTTCACAAGATCAACTCGATGGAAGGAAACTTTCATGGCAAAAACTGCGTAGATTTGACTCTTTGGACATCGAATCCAGGACGATATTCAATCATCACGGCCATTCCTCCAAGGTTAACTTCTTCTACCTCCATTCATTCTCGTTTTAATTAATAAAGGGATAATTATATTAAAGAGAACAGTTATGATATTTATATGAATCGCACGTTAGATTACAAAAGTCTCAATTATCTTTTAGTTACATGATCTAAAACTTATAAATTTTAATATATTTGTTTTCCTTGATAATTATTAGCAAGCTGTGAAATGGTCGGTGATCTTTCAACTAGCATTTCAAAGCATTGGCATAGTGTATGGAGATATTGGTACATCCCCTCTCTATGTTTATGCAAGTACCTTTAGTAATGGTATAAAGCATGGCGATGACATACTGGGAGTGCTTTCTATGATCTTCTATACTATCACCTTAATCCCTCTAATCAAGTATGTCTTCATCGTCTTGCGGGCTAACGACAACGGTGATGGTAAGATGATACTTTAGCTCGTGATTTCTATAATACCAAATTAACCAAATATTATGTTGATCACAGTTTTTGTTGAATTCAATTTTCATTTTGTTTTCTTAATTTGAATTAGTTGCAAAATTTATATTTTCTAAAATTCAACTAAATTTTTGACATTTACAATATATTAGACGATTAAAATTCTATTATTAGAGATTATAGCTCTATTATTATTGGTATAGTATGTTAAAGTTTAAGTCAAATTTATTGTGATAAAAAACTTAATATATCTTTTTGAATTACTATATACGTACACACACACATACACACTATATAAAAAAATTATTTATTCTTATAAAAAAAATAGTATTATTAAATATTACTTTGATTTTATTTTTAAACAACTTAAAATTACAATAATATTAAATTAACAAACATATAATTGAGGGTTGCTGGACTGATATGGCAATGTCAAAACTCTGACGTATTATATACATAGAATATGTACAACGGCACAATATAGTAGTATCATGGTAAATAACTAGCTGGGGTAGGGAGTAACTCCAATAACGTCGAGTGTTTATTGTTAATTAGTAACCAGTCGATTTCGAAAGGATGGAGAAAAAAAAAACAAAAAACAAATTAAGAAAACATTTTACGTAAAATGAAAAGACTTTTCGTTCACCTACCAATTTTCCAAATGAAAGAGCCATTTCTTATGAAGAAAAGTGAGGGTAATGGGCCACCATCTTATCGCCAGACTTCACCTTTTTATTGACGTGACCTCAATTTATGAGAAGAGATTTTTTTTTCCCTATAAAAAATGAAGGTAATTTAGATTATTTCTTTTATCCTTTTAATTTACATAAGGTAAGTATGTCCTGGAAATTAGACGCTTATAATTTTCCTCCTTTGTGTTCAAATTGTGCCCCACAATATATAGATATGTTATCACTTAATTGGTTGATTGCAACGATAATAATATTATTGAATTAGGCTCTAGCTGAGCATCACCCACTAGTCAAGTGATCGGTGCACCTTGATTAATTTGGGAGACAAATTGATTGTAAAGTTCTAAGCTATATATACACCTATAAAAGTTATTGGTCCCCAACTTAACTAAAAGTTTTTAAAACTGAAGAGAATTCTACAAATTAATTAAATATGTCTTAATGCATAAAATAATAATTTTAATTTCAGGAGGAACATTTGCACTTTACTCTTTGATATGCCGATATGCAAAGGTTAGTTTGATCCCAAATCAACAAGTTGAGGACTGCGATGTTTCCAATTTCCGACTTGAACTGCCCAGCAAACGTCTGAGAAGAGCATCAAAACTCAAGTATAAGCTTGAGAACAGTCAATTTGCAAAGTTCTTCCTCTTGATCGCCACCATGCTTGGTACTTCCATGGTCATCGGTGATGGTGTCCTCACTCCTTGCATCTCAGGTTCACTTCCTTTTTCCTCGCTCTCAATTTTTATTCTAATTATTTATAAAATGCTTTTGCTGGAGTATATCCTCGTGAATCTCAATAATACATCCACATGGGCTTGGGAAAGTTGTCAATTAATTAACATTTTATGTACTTATACATGCTTTTGACAATTTGCACATGATTTTGTACAATCTACTGCAGTTTTATCGGCTGTGGGAGGCATCAAGGAAGCTACATCTGCGATGACAGAAGGTATTATGTATTCTCCTATATTCTTAAAATCGACAAATTAATTTTTTTAGTTTGACTAATAACCTGCATGCAGACAAGATTGTTGAATATTGTGGCTTAAACTATGAGACTTTAAGGACGATTAAATTATATAACCAAGAAGAAATAAATGTGACCAATATTAAAATAAATAATTTTTCATTTTTATAGAATGGATGACTCCAATGACGACAATTTCTTTAATTCTTACTGCTTCATTTCAATCAAATAAGTTGAATTCGGTCAATATTCGAACTATGAATTAGTATTGCTTCAAGCAACCTATTTATTTGACAAGAAAGTAATCGGATCTTAAATCTTCAGAGAAAACGGCTAAAATAACTAATAAGTGATAATATTCCAAAACATCAAATTATTTACATGATATATCAAAAATTCAATTTGGTACCTTTTTCCACACAAGGTGTATTTTTGTGTATAGGATCAGTTGTTATGGTTCAATGATTATTGTTAAATGCAAAGTTTTTAACAAAGAAAATGAATACATTGATAATAGCAAATTACTTATATTATTTATGTATGATATTTGTACACAGAAAGGATTGTTTGGATATCAGTAGCCATCTTGGTTTGCCTTTTCACGGTTCAAAGATTTGGAACTGATAAAGTTGGCTACAGTTTTGCACCAATTATTTTAGTGTGGTTCTCACTGATTGGTGGCATTGGAGTTCACAACGTCATAAAATATGATCCAAAAGTATTTAAAGCTATAAATCCAGCGTACATCATAAACTATTTCAGAAGGAATAAGAAAGATGCTTGGATTTCCCTTGGTGGCATTGTACTTGCCATCACAGGTACTGATACTTCATTTACTTTCACATAGTAATTTGGTTAATATTAGGTTTCGTTAATTAACTGCAATTCTTTCGTTTTGAAAAAAAAATATAGGAACGGAAGCATTATTTGCAGACGTTGGTCATTTCACAGTTCGATCTATACAAATAAGTATGTGTACTGTGACCTATCCAGCTCTTGTTTTGGCATACACTGGACAAGCTTCCTTCCTTCGCAAGAACCCTGATTTGGTCAGTGATACCTTCTTCAAATCCATTCCAGGTAAATAATACACAAAATTTTTGCTCTTTGTATTATATACGTTGATCATTAACTTAGTTGAAGGGTAAAATTAATGACAACGAAAAATGCAGATCCTATATATTGGCCAATGTTTGCTGTGGCTGTATTGGCATCCATCATAGCAAGTCAAGCGATGATTTCAGGAACATTCTCTATAATCCAGCAATCACTTTCATTGGGGTGTTTTCCTCGTGTAAAAATCGTGCATACATCGTCTAAGTATGAAGGACAAGTTTACATTCCTGAAGTCAATTACTTATTAATGCTGGCTTGTGTTGCTGTTACTCTCGGTTTCAAGACCACTACAAAAATTGGCAATGCATATGGTAAATATCAATCCTACACAACTCAATTGATGGTTAATTAAGCATTATTAAATTCAAAATGAAACGGCTGAATTTGTAATTACTTTACACAGGGATTGCGGTTGTCTTTGTAATGACACTGACATCAGCATTGTTGGTACTCATCATGGTGATGATTTGGAAGACCAATATACTTCTCGTAATCTCTTATATTCTTATCATTGGTTCAGTAGAGCTTCTGTATTTGAGTTCAGTCCTCTACAAATTTGACCAAGGAGGATATTTACCGTTAGCCTTTGCTGCTATTCTAATGACTATAATGTATGTTTGGAACAATGTGTACCGAAGAAAGTACTATTATGAGCTTGAAAACAAGATTTCTCCTGAGAGGGTAAAAGAGATAGCCGCTGATACAAACTTTTGTCGAATTCCTGGGCTGGCCATATTCTACTCAGAGCTTGTTCAGGGTATCCCTCCCATCTTCAAGCATTATGTAGCAAATGTGCCTGCATTGCACTCCGTTCTTGTTTTCGTCACCATCAAATCTCTGCCAATTAGCAAGGTGCCAGCTGAAGAGCGCTTCCTTTTTCGTAGAGTGGAACCGAAAGAACTCAATTTGTTTCGTTGTGTTGCGAGATATGGATACACAGATGTACACAATGAAGAAGAACTATTTGAAAAAATTTTAGTAGAAAAGTTGAAAGAGTTTATAAAAGAAGATTTATGGGTATCTCAAGTAATCCTCAATAAGAAGGAGAATGGTGAAGTTGATGGAGAGAATGAGCTTGAGGATACAAAGTTGGGCAATGAACAGAATCATGAGGAGGCAGTGCAGAGAGAGATTGAAATCATGGATCAAGCATGGCGAACTGGAGTTGTTCACTTGATTGGTGAGAACGAGGTGGTCGCAGCAAAAGGAGCTAGTATTGGGAAGAGGATTTTGATCGATTATGCGTACAATTTCCTGAAGAGAAATTTGAGGCAATCTGATAAAGTGTTTGATATTCCTCACAAGCGCATGCTCAAAGTGGGAATGACTTACGAGCTTTAGGAATTAGGACGAGCACAATAAGTATTGAAGATTGGATGTATTGAAAGGTTGGAAATTAATTAAGTTAAAATGGCAGTTATATTGAAAAGTTTAACAGCATCAAATGTAGCTGTTTATTAGCTTTCTTCTCGAACAGTGAAGGCCAAATTCAGCGCTTGAGAAAAATTCAAGCTGTAAAGAATAAAGAAGCTACGATTAAGTAAATGATGTATACGAATGTTCAAGGAGCACATAACACTTCTTAAGCCAATATAGACTCGATGCTTTATTGCTAATTGCTAATACAATTATGTGTACTCTTTGTTTAGCAAGTGGGTTGTGTTAAGTAATTAATAGTATTGCTAATTGCATATGTAACAAGTTAATTTAAGTACGAATTTTCGTTGAGTTTGTTTATGTGTGTGTGTGTGTGTCTGTAAGTAATAAATAGTTTCCTTTTCCTTAAGATGTCAAATTGGCAGTGTATTATAAATAATACACACATAAACATAATTATGACCGTAATTAATCTACAGCTCTACATCTATACAAATGAACTAAAACTTATTTTATTTTCCTCTTTGCCCTCCTTATCCTCAAGTCAATTAATCGCCAATTAATGCTTTATGACTATATGATTGACAAAAAATTTACGGTATACACATCAGTTCATTCGCAATTTTCTTCCTATGGTACGTGCTGACATAGGAATAAATTAAATCTCGACATATGGCAGTATTCACGGAAAATATGTATGCTACCAAGAAATTCATGAATATGAAAAAAATATTTTTTTTCACTACTTATTAAAAATATATCACAAATTCATAATTAATAGTAAAAAAATAGTAGAAATGAATAAATCATGTTATTGTTTTAAAATTTATTTTTATATAAAGATTTTGTTGGTTATGAAAGATTATGTTAAATTTAATTGTGCTTCTTGTCGTATATTTATTCAATTATTAAATCAATGAATATTAAGTTAATATTATTTTAACTTTTTTTTATTTTAAGGAGATCTTAACTTATATTTTATCATTATTTCCTAATTAATCCATGACTTCTTTCCTCTTCTTTTTTATAGGTTCTAAGATATATATATATAGACCCATATTGGATCCAAGTGCTTTTCAAGATATCAAAGAAGAGTACGAGAAAATTTGGTTTAACATTTTTTATGGTAGACACTTACACTCGACTACTCTTTATAACCTCTTTTCCCGGTGGCCCATCACCAATACAGTAACTGTTAGTCTAAAATCCTTATCAGATGAATTTTGAATTATTTATCATTTTTTTCATGCTTAAATATAATTTAGTTTAATAAAGTCTGTTACAAAAATTTGGTAAATTAATTATTTTGATTTCTTAGTGTTTGACTCAAACACAAAAATTGTAGAGTTAAATTCGTTTTGATATTATATTAAATTATATATTATTTGACCTAAAATTTTAAATTTGAAGGTTTATGAGTTTGATGATATCTAAATTGTATATCATTAATCTTTTTCAATATGGTTTAGTCGGTGAATAAAATTAAACTAAAAATAAGTTAACAAAGGGAAATAAACCCAATAAGGCAATTAAAAAATCAAACACTAATGAAAACGTTAATAATTAGAAAAACTCTACCTATATATCATGCTGTAATAAAAAACAGATCTTAGATGGAATTACCGACCACCAACTGAAAGAAGAAACACCAAGATCTAAATTAGCCATCTTAATTGTTTATGATTAATTAATTAATTAGCTATGATTTTAATGGTTTCTTTTTATGTAATCTATCAATCTATTTTGTTGGGGTGTCTCCCTTGTGTGAAATTGGTACAGGCTCCTATCAATTTAGGACGACGGAGAAGTGTAATTCATCGATAAATAGTTTAATTGATAGAAATAAATTTGAGATTATGTGATTAGATGTACGATTTTAAATTTAATTTTTTAGATGTATCTATGGTTTAAGTAGGGTCGTGACAGTGAAATACTATATTAATTTTATTTGAAAATTAATCAAAATACGTATAAACTGATCTAAATACTTCGATTAAAAAAAATCGTGTGAAATTGATAAGTATCTAAATAATCATCGATGTAATTTTTTGTGTTTTTCCTCCACTATACTTTACTAAATCAGCTAACAAAAAACATGTTTGGTGTTGAAGTATTGTGCCCATGCAGCTATTTTGACTTTTACTGTGAGATGAAAGCTATACTAATTAAAATATAAATGGGTTTTATTAAAAATTAATGTTATTAAATATATTTTATTATTTTATTTTTAAAACTAATTAGAAGCTAACTATCCTTAACATACCTGAAGCAGTGAATGGATGCTGTTGAAATGGTGCGCGTATAGTATACTATGTACATACCTAATTACAAAATGCTAGATCGGATATCAAGTTGACCGGTAAAAAATGCTCAAGTTTCTTTGTTAACAGCTGTGCATTTCACCAACTCCACAGTGTTACTGTGGCTTTCGTACACTTGCGTCACGAGTGATTGCTAGGTGTCACGTGGAGAAGCTATGATATGATATCCACATGTTTTTGTCGTATTAACGTACGGGTCGCCGTCACATTATACATCAGTATTTTCAGGAGAGTTTAACTAAATTAAGGTATTAATTATATTTTTTTTATACGCAAAAATTTTTTAATCCATCTAATTTTAAATGGGTATTAAACAGTTATTATATATAAAAAAATAATTTAAATAAAATTTGTGGTCTAATTCTTTTAAGTGTTTTAATAGAAAAAATTCTAAAAATTTAAACCCAAAGTAAACACAAAAACAATCATGTTCTTACCGTCATCTCTGAGGATTATTAATTTAGTCCTTTGATTCCGGTATTCATCTTCTGCAAGACCTTTAATACAGAGAAACGTTAAAAAAAAAAAAGAAGTTAAAAATAGTTCTCATATAGTCATATTTTTCTCATCCTTGTTTCTTTTGCCGAAAATACTTCCGAAGAACTAGACATTTCAGTGAGCCTCACTTGTTGGGAGATGTTCCAAATCCAGTTAAACTTAAATAAAAGTCAATTAGTGGCAGCATGATCGAGACTTGACAAGGGGTTTACCACAAATCTTGAAATGTGGAATCACTAAATTAAATTGTGGTCCCCGAATCAAACTTTAGAGGCTAGCTCTCAGCAAAATGCCCTAATTTTTGGGTTAATAACAATCCTACTTATCAATGACGAGTGTATTTCAAGCAAGCGAGTGACTTTTATGCATACATCAGCCTACTTCTACAGATGAAAAAACCAGCAAGCGATCAACTTACTTGTTCATGATAAATGATAATTTCTCTTCCCCCAGTCAGAGAGAGATCAACATATTTCAAGATTTACAGAGTATTATATATTTTCATATTGTATAGATAAATAGATACACAAAATGGATCTAATGCGTATGAAGTAGTATGTCACTTTTGTACTCTGATCCTGGGTTACGTGAATATGCATAAACCTCATAATTTAAATGAGGGTAGAACAAAAGAATGACAAATCAACGGCATTCAAGGAAACCACTTCCAATATTCTTCACATCTACTATGCACCATCAATGAAGATTCACCTAATTCAATGGTCCAACTGATCTCTTAGGACGAAAAATACATTTTCCTTTAGTTCTATTTGCCTTTGCACAACGCTTTCAGCCAATTTTTTTAAATGCAATCTCCAAGAGTGAACCCTTATAAGTTATATTATTAAGAAACAATAGAAGAGAGTACAAAAGAGGTTTAAAACCAAGATGAAATAAAGCTGCATATAAATCGAAAAGTAGGAATAACCCAGACTCCAAAGTAATACAAGCAATGTATACAGATCGAAGTTGGGGGCGAGGTTCACCAAGTGAACGAATGACAATCTAGACCTACGTTAACAAAATTGTCGGCAACCTTATTTCGTTCACAGTAAGACAGGAAGGCTAGCAAATCTAATCAAAAGGTTAAAACCAAACCCTGGATATTCATATATAAATTCCCATTACAAACCCAGAAACATTCATTTAGATTCCTCATAAAGCTATCAGCTATGAAATTCATAATTTTACAAGAAAAATACAAATATAAGGTTTAACTATAATTCCCATGATCCTTAATTAAGCCAATAACAGACAGGCAGTAACACATGAAAACATCTCCACATATAACAGCATCATAATCATAGGCAATATATCTTGATTTAATTAGGACAAGAAAACAATATCAAGCTCTATATCTTTCAGAACCGTTTGGTAGAGCCATTGCTTGAGTAAATCACATTGAATTTCAATGGAGGAGAGGCCGAAACCGTAGGTTTTCTGTGTGGTTCACCTCTATAGACGTTGGATGCTTCATCTTTTGTCTCACTATTTCCAGCCTTATTTTGGTTAGCTCTTTCGCCTTCCGACTCTCTATACCTATGCAGATACCTTTTCAATTGGTCAACATAATTATCAAACCCTAGACTTGCAAGAGCCCAGCAAATGTCATCCCCGTTCACCGTCTTGCGCTTCTCCTTGTGACACTTGTCCGAAGCTTCCCCGGTAACGAAGCTAATGAACTCAGATACGCATTCTTGCATGGTTTCCTTTGCTTCTTTTGAGATTTTTGCATTAGGAGGCAGAATCTGCTTCATAATTCTACCCACATTAGCTATGGGAAGCAACCGATCTTGCTCCTTAATGACGCCATCTTCTTCAGCTGAGGCACTACTCGGACCTGCAAAGTTAAAGTTATGAAAGCCTTCCCTGTCTAAATTATTGTCTAGGTTATCAACCATTTCTCTGTAGAGGGAAACTTGATATCCTGTCAAACACAGACACGCTGCTTCTTGGTCTTCTACCTCACTGATTTATAGAAGTACTCATATAATTATATGTTCATGAGTATGTGAATGTGATGAAGATGGTAAAGGTTTCGCAATGATGACATGGCATATAACGACAGAGACTCTGGTCAGCTTCTTTGGGGGACACAGTTAAAGACAATTTCTATAGTTAGTATGAGTTAGGTTCTTTTTTATCCAAGCAACCAATGGTTTATATGGGTTGTATGGGTAGGGAATAAACCCTAGAAAGCTTCAAGAAAAAGACTCAAAACTTATCAAATATAGGAATAATGGTCCCCCTTGCTCCTCTAAGCCATTATGTTGTCATTAACTTTGAATTAAATTATGTTTTGAAAATATTGTTAATTTGAATGTGTGGACTGCATATATGCACGTGTGCTGCTTGAAGTGTATATACAACCAAACTATAACCTAAAAAGAAGTTATTAGTTATAAATTAAAAACCCTAATGTTGGATTACCTACTACTTACCTACAACTTTGTACTACTATA
>JAVXUL010000001.1:18869852-18886538 GCA_035590515.1 Trichilia minutiflora
TTAAAATTTATTATGTATAAGTGGCAATAATTTCTAGTTAATATTGTTTATATTTTATTAATTTTAAATTAAAATTATAAAATTTTATTTTAATTTAAATTATTTAAAATTTTAAGTTTTTTTATATGGCCAGCCCGTTAGACCCTATCGCGATCCAGTCCGACACGGGCCCGTCAGCCTGATCCTAACGGGCCTACTTACCTAAGTATGGCACGGCACGGCACGACATGCATAGTAACTATGCTAACGGATCGTACCGGACCGATTTCTTTTTTCCTGTACCGAGCCAAACACAGTTCGATACTGTTCAGGACCGCAATCAGCACGGCCCGTTTGCCATGCCTATTTGACCCCTGAATATAAATTTCTAGTTTGTCCCTAAAAACAAGCATTCGTATAAAGGTTGACAACTATGCACAGATGGATTGATCCGGGAATCACATAGTTGTCCATTTGATTCATAATTCGTTCACAAAACCAACAGAACAGGTGCAAATTAGTTATTGCATACGTACAAAAGCCAAATTAAATCTAGGTGTTTGATCTTGTTCTATCATCCTGTGATCTTATTTATCTATGATTTTAATTTGACAATTTGCACTCAATCTACAGCAGTTTTATCAGCTGTGGAAGGCATCAAGGAAGCTGCATCTAGGACGACAGAAAGCATTATGTATTCTCCTATATTCCTAAAATCGATAAATTAATTTTGGGCATCTCAAGTGACGCACGTTATATTGGAATCTTTCCCAACTTTTGGGACGATTAAGTTGGATAAATTATCAATTTTTCATATTTTTTTTAATTTAATGCTTTATTATTTTTAATTTTTCTAAAAGTGTTAGATTTTTTTCCGCTTTTCAATTTTATTCTTAAAAAATTAAAATTAAACCCATCTGAACTTTACGGGGATAAAAGTAAAAAAATAAAAAATATCTAATAATTTTTTGAAAAAGCATAACTAATGAAATATTAAACTAAAACAAAAGGAGAAATGATAGTTTACACCAATTAAATTATATAATCAAGAAGAAACAAATTATCATTAAAATAACTAAAATTTCAAATTTTGTTGAGGAGATGACTCAAATGACTACAATTTCTTTAATTGCTGCTCAATTTTCAATCAAACAAATTGAATTTGGTCAATATATATATGAATTGTTAATTATTTATTGCTTCGAGAAATTTAATTATTTGATGAGAAAATGATAATATTTCAAAACATTGTATTGGCATGATATATCAAAAATTTAATTCCATACCTTTTTCACAGTAGGTGTATGTGTCACACACGACAGAGAGTTATTTTGGTGTATAGAAATTGTTATGGTGCAAGGAATATTGTTAAATACAAAGTTTTTAACAAAGAAAACAAATATAATGACAATAAAAAATTACTCGTATTATTTATATGTATTATTTGTACACAGAGAATGGTTTGGGTATCAGTAGCCATCTTGGTTTGACTTGTCATGGTTCAAAGATTTGGCACTGATAAAGTAGGCTACAATTTTGCAGCAATTACTTTTGTCTGGTTCACACTGATTGGTGGCATTGGGTTCACAACTTTATGAAATATGATCCAAAAGTAATTAAAGCTATAAATCCGGCGTACATCATACATTATTTCAAAAGGATTAAAGGAATAAGAAGGATGCTTGGATTTCCCTTGGTGGCATTGTACTTGCCATAACAGGTACCGATACATCATTTACTATCACCTATTAATTTGGTTAATATTAGTTTCCGGTCATCTCATAAATTACTTAAGAGTTAATTAACTGCAATTCTTTCTTTTGGACGAACAAATATATAGGAACGGAAGCATTATTTGCATATCTCGTCCATTTCAAAGTTCTATCTATATAAATAGGTAGGTGCACTGTGACCTATCCAGCTCTTGTTTTGGTGGATACTGGACAAGCTTCCTTCTTTCGCAAGAATCCTGATTTTGTTAGTGATACCTTCTTCAAATCCATTCCTGGTAAATAATACACAAAATGTTTGCTGTCTCTGAATCATATACATTGATCAATTTACTTACTTGAAGGATGAAATTAATGACTTAGAAATGCAGATCCTTTATATTGGCCAATATTTGTTTTGGCTGTAATGGAATCCATTATAGTAAGTCAAGCGATGATTTAAAGAACATTCTATTGGAACTACAACAATTATAGTAACAGTATATTAACACAATTTACTAAAATTGATAAAATAAAAATAAAAAAAATTCAGTAAACAAAAATAATAGACGAATAATAAACTGTAAAATTAAAACTAATCTTATAGAACGTATGATAGAGGCTTGTACGAGTGCAATATCCTAAAATAGTATTTCTCTTCTTCCTTGATTGCTTGAAGGACAACGGAGTCTGTCTCCCAGGATTCAACTATCAATTCTTCTTAGGTTAAGTAATAAAACTCAGAAGTCAAATAAAGTGTAGTATTTTTCTTCTTTCAGATAGAGTATATTTTTGTTCTTTTCAAAACAAAAATCGTATGAAACTTAATATGTTATACTTTCTTTTATAGACAAAATATTCAACAAATATAACTCTTGGAAGAGTTATAATTTTTCATAAACAATTACAATATTTTGATTTAAATATTAAAAGTTATAATGTTTATGAAAAAATATAAAATTTATAAAAAATTATAAATATTGAATTTTAAACATAATAATTTAACGTGAGACTTTTAATTTTTCTTATTCAAACACATTTCTCTATAATCCAGCAATCCCTTCCATTTGGGTCTTTTCCTCGTGTAAAAATCTCGTATACATCGTTAAGTATGAAGGACAAATTTATATTCCTGGGGTCAATTACTTACTAATGCTGGCTTGTATTGGTTTGACTCTTGGTTTCTAGACCACTACAAAAATTGGCAATGCATATGGTAAATATCAATCGTATACAACTCAATTGATTTTTTATTTAGGGCTACTTAAATTCTAAATGAAGATGATGAATTTATAATTACTTTACATGACACTGACATCGTCATTGCTGGTACTCATCATGGTGATGATTTGGAGGACCAACACACTTGTCGTAATCTCTTATGTTCCTATCATTGGCTCAGTGAAGCTTGTCTATTTGAGTTCAGTTCTCTACAAATTTGACCGAGGTGGATACTTACAGTTAGCCTTTGCTGCTATTCTAATGATTATAATGTGCGTTTGGAACAATGTGTGCCGATGAAACTACTATTATGAGCTTGATATCAAGATTCTTCTGAGAGGGTACAAGGGAGCCGCTGATACAAACTTTTGTCGAATTCATGGGCTGGCTATGTTCTACTCAGTGCTTGTTCAGGGTATCCCACCTATCTCCAAGCATTATGTGGTAAATGTGCCTGCATTGCATTCAGTCCTTGTTTTCATCTCCGTCAAATCTCTGCAAATTAGCAAGGTAAAGAACTCAATTTGTTTCGCTGTGTTGCAAGATATGGATACACAGATGTACACAGTGAAGAGAACCATTTGAAAAAAATGTTAGTAGAAAAGTTGAAAGAGTTTATAAAAGAAGAGTTACGGCTATCGCAAGTAATCCTCAATAACAAGAATGGTGAAGTTGATAGAGAATTGGATGACGCGCGGAGAGAAGATACAAAGTTGGCTCATGAAGAGAATTATAAGGATGCAGTGCAGAGAGATTGAAATTCTGGATCAAGCATGGCGAACTGGTGTCGTTCACTTGATTGGTGAGAACGAGGTGGTAGCAGCAAAGGAGCTAGTATTGGGAAGAGAATTTTGATCGATTATGCTTAAAATTTCTTGAAGAAAATTTTGAGACAAAACTGATAATGAGTTTGATATTCCTCACAAGCGCATGCTCAAGTGGGAATGACTTATGAGCTGTAGGAATTAGGACGCGTGCAATAAATAATGAGGAGATTGGATTGATTGAAAGTTTGGAAACTAAGGTAAAATGGTTATTGTATTGAAGAGTTTAATAGCATCAAATGTAGCAGAGTAGTATTATTCTTCTCAAACAGTGAAGGCCAAATTCAACGCTTGAGAAAAATTCTAGTTGTAAAGAGTAAATTACGTAGCTAGGATTAAGTAAATGATATATATGGATGCTCAAGCAGTACATATAATCCTTAAGCCAATATATATATAGGCTCTAGGCTTTATTGCTAATACAATTACGTGTAATATTTGTTTAGCAAGTGGGTTGTGTTGTTTTATCCAAGTAATTAATATTGCTAATTGCACATATACAAGTTAATTTAAGCATGAATTTTCATTGAACTTGATTATAGAGAGAGAGCAGGATCAGCAATATCTATTTTTATATTCGTTAATGGCCATTAGATTCAGTACTTTTAATGATTGAGATTAAATCTGATGCATGTATTAATATACCATAATTAATGCACTTATGATATATGTATATATATACACATACAACTATTTTATACACACTCTCAAAGTTGAATATTATAAAAAAAAAAAAGGGACAAAATTTAGAGAAAATCTGTGAATATGACAACATAAACTTTAGTGACACTAAACGAGAGGAGATGCTTTATTACAGGGTAAGTTAGCTTTATCATTAATTAATCAGCATGATTTTATTTATTTCTTTTTATGTAATTACTCAATCTCTTCTGTTAGGATGCCTCCTTTGTGTGACAATGGCGCACCCTTGTATCGATTTAGCACCAAGGAGTAGTGTTATCCTATACATTAAAATCGTGTAAAGAACATAAATATCTAGATGATCGATATATGTGTATTGTTCATCCATCGGAGAAAGCAATCACTACACATTTTTGACTCAACTAAATGAAGCAGTGAATGGGTGTTGATGAAATGATGACCATATAAAATAACAAAATGTCAGTCCAGATGTCAAGTTGGCCAGCAAAAATGCTTAGTTTTCTTTGCTGGAAACTGTGCATTTCACCAACTCCGAACTGTCACTCTGGCTTTTGTACACTTTGCGTCACGAGGAATTGCTAGATGTCACATGGAGAAGCTATGATATCCAGACGCTCTTCGTCGCATTAAAGTACGGTT
Organism: Trichilia minutiflora; assembly: GCA_035590515.1. Lineage (NCBI taxonomy): Eukaryota > Viridiplantae > Streptophyta > Magnoliopsida > Sapindales > Meliaceae > Trichilia > Trichilia minutiflora. The sequence goes on from JAVXUL010000001.1 coordinate 18,874,888, forward strand.
CGCCGAAGCCAAAATAAATCAAGAGTTGTTCTAATATTGTTAAATTTGAGCACTGTGAGTCTTTAACTATTGATAGAATACATCATCAAAGTATTCAGGAGTATTTTCAGGAGAGTTTAACCAAAGGTATCTAGGTCTTTGCCCTTTGTAGTGTTTCTCAAATCTTGTATTCGTCCTCTACAATAACTTTAAACTAGAAAAAGTTTTAAAAAAGGAGGTCTAAAAAATTTTTCTCGTGTAGTCGTATATTTCTCTTCCTTATCCCTTTTGCTGAAAATACTTTCAAAAACCTAGACATTTTAATGATCCTCACTTGTTGGGAGATGATCGAAAGAACTAAATCCAATTAAACATAAATAAAAGTAAACTAGTTGCAGCATGATCGAAACTCTTGATGGGGGGTTTGCGACAAATCTTGAAATGTAAATTCAGTAAATTGTGGTCCCCGAATCAAACTTTCGAGGCTAGCTCTCGGTAAAATGCTCTAATTTTTGGATTAATTAACCAAAATTGAACTTATCAATGACGAGTATATTTTACCAAGCGAGTGACCTCTATGCATTCATCAGCCTACTTGTGTAGATGAAAGATACCAGCCAAATGCTAATTTGTATAATAAACACAAAATTACAGCAAGATATAGCTTTAGAATTTAGTCCATTTTCATAGTATAGAGGTCAAAATATTCCAAGATTTAGATAGTATTATATATTTTAATTTTGTATATGAAAGTAGATTTATAAAATGGATATAATTCAATTGTAGTATGTCATTGTTGTACTCTGATCCTGGGATATGTGAATATGCCTAAACCTCATAATTTAAAAGAAGTAGAACAAAAGAATGACAAATCAATTGATTCAATGAAACTAACCACCTTGCAATTAATATTCTTCACATCTATTATGCACCATCAAATCAAGCATCACCTAATTCAATGGTCCAATTGATCTCTAAGGATGAAAAATACATTTTCCTTTAGTTTCTATCCGCCATTGCACAACACTTTCAGCTAATTGACCTATTATTGGGGAATATCTATTTGCGTTCCAATTTTTTTTTTTTTAAATGAAATCTTCAAGAGATAATCCTTAGAGAGTTATATTCTTAATAAATCAGAGAAGGGAGTACAAAAGACTGAAAAGAGGGTTAAAACCAAGATGAAATAAAGTTTCGTAAATCGAAACCCGACCCCAAAATAAGGCAAAAATGTCTACGCAGATAGAAGATGGAAGGCGAGATCCACCAAGTGAACGAATGACAATCTAAACCTAGGTTAACAAGAGTGTCGGCAACTTTATTACTTTCACGGTAAGACATGAAGACAAGCAAATCTGATCAAAAGGCTAAAACCAAACCCTAGATATTCATACATAAACTCCCAATTATAAACCAAGATACTTTCATTTAGATTCCTCATAAAGCCATCTGATTCGAAATTCATAATTTTACAAGAGAAATATAAACATCAAGTTTAACTAATCCCCATAATTCTTAATTAAGCCAATAACAGACAAGCAATAACATATGAAAACATCTTCACAGCACCAAATCTCCAGCCACATATAAAAGCATCATCATCATAGGCAATATATCTTGATTTAATTAGGACAAGAAAACAATACCAAGCTCCGTATCTTTCAGAACCGTCAGCCAGAGCGGTTGCTTGAGTCAGTCACATTGAATTTCAGTGGAGGAGATGCCGAAACCGTAGGATTTTTTGTGTGGTCCACCTCTATAGACGTTGGATGTTTCATATTTTGCCTCACTATTTCCAGCCTTATTCTGGTTAGCTCTCTCAACTTCCAACTCTCTATATCTATGCAAATACCTTTTCAATTGATCAACATAATTATCAAACCCTAGAGTTGCAAGAGCCCAACAAATGTCATCCCCGTTCACCGTCTTGCGCTTCTCCTTCTGACACTTGTCCGAAGCTTCTCCAGTAACAAAGCTAATGAACTCAGATACGCATTCTTGCATGGTTTCCTTTGCTTCTTTTGAGATTTTCGCATTAGGAGGAAGAATCTGCTTCATAATTCTACCCACATTAGCTATGGGAAGCAACCGATCTTGCTCCTTAATGACACCATCTTCTTCAGCTGAGGCTCTACTCGCACCTGCAAAGTTAAAGATATGGCAGCGTTCTCTGTCTAAATTATTGCCTAAGTTATCGACCATTTTTCTATAAAGGGAAACTTGATATCCTGTCAAACAAAGACACGTTGCTTCTTTAGTCTTCTAACTCACTGATTTATAGAAGTACTTATATACGTACTTGTATGGAATGTGCGCTCATGTTCATGAGTATGTAAATGTAATGAAGATGGTAAAGGTTTCGCAATGAGGACATGGCATATAATGACAGAGACTCTGGTCAGCTTCTTTGGGAGACACTGTGACAGATAATTTCCACAGTTAGTATGAGTTAGGTTCTTTTTTTATCCGAATAACTGACAGTTTATAGGGGTTGTGTGGGTAGCGAATAAACCCTAGAAAGTTTCGAGAAAAAGGCTCAAAACTTATCAATTATTGGAATAATGGTCCCATTTGCTCCTCTAGGCCATAATGTTGACATGAACTTTGAATTAAATTATGTTTTAAAAATATTGTTACTTTAAATGTGTGGACTACATCTATGCACGTGTGCTGCTTAAATTACTGTAGATGCAAACCAAGCTATGACCTAAAATGAAACTATTAGTTATAATATAAAACTAAAGTTGGATTACCTACTACTTACCTGCAACTTTGTACTACTATATATATAATATATTTATATAAATCAGAAAAATCTATGGGCTTAGATATGAGATTATATGTAGATTAAATAGAGTTAGAGATGTGGCGAGTTGTGATAAATTTACTTGGTGTGAATAAGGTAATTTGTAGTGGATGCTATATATATAGTTACAAATTATAAACGTTAGTTATACGTTATGATTGTTAAACTATTATCACTGCACTCATTATATTCAAACGATCGAATTATTTTATCATTTAGTTGGAGATTTTAGTACTAAAACTTCCAGTACTCTAAGTTTTCATTTAATAATTAAAATAATGTATTTTGATGATGTAAATTAATTAGTTATGGGAAGTTGCTTACATATTTTAAACTGAACATCATGATATCGCAAGTATGAAAATTCGAAAGAAATAAATAGAAAAAAATAAAAAATAATAATTGCAAATAATTAAATAGTGAAATTTGATTGGTTGTTTTTAAAAATTTTGATGTAATTTTCAGAAGGAATTAGATTTTTAAGAAGAACTAGTCAAATTTCATATTTTGTTATTCGTAACTATTTTAAAATTCAATTAATTCTTTGTAAAATTTTAATCTAATTTTAAAAAGATAATAGAAATTGGTGTATTGTTAGTTATTTTATAAATATTAGGTTTCTTTGGGCTAAAAATTTGATTCTTTATCGATTTATATCGATACATCTGTATTAGATTTCTTTATTACTATAAACTATTTCTAAACAAGAAATATGTAAAGCACATTAATAATTTAATGTTGAGCATCGTCTACCATGATTTGATTAGCAGCCTATGAATGGAAAGACGTGCGATAAATGACAAGACGTTGCATTCATTTAAATTAGATGGTTTAAAGTTTGAATCCAGCTCATAACTCTCACTTTGATTTTGAATATCAAATCTTGATAAATGTTCCATGGTCATTGCTTGTCGTGAAAGGTCATTGCTCAGTAGCCAATGCCATCCTCCTGCTTCGAACTGCACTCCCTACGTGAAATTACTATTTATAGAATCTATCTGTGGTCCATGTTTAGTAAATAAGTACATACGCTTTGTTTTGGTCGTTAGACAGATAGAAAAAGTGAAGGAAGGAACAATAGAGAATTTATCCATTGTATTTATACTTCTCATAACCTTAATTACTTTATAAACTTTTTCTTAGTTTCCATATTTCATAGATTCCTCATTTGACAATTGGTACTATATAATATTATGCTACAGCTTGTAATAAAAGGACCCCAAATCATTCCCATTCAGGGAGCTTGTATGAGTACATGTAATTAATCAATTTATTTTTCCATAATCATTCCTCCGAAAGCCTAGATGTGGCATTCTTCCATAATATTTAGTAAATTGATTAATTTATATGGTTATTTTAATCATAGTTATGATGAATTACCCATCTGAGATTTGGACTTGGGAAGGGGATTCTCATCTCAACTAAACAAAGGTCTGAGTAGGAAATCACTGAAAGAGAGTTGAGCAAACTCTATTTATTTCAGGATCGTACTTAAGGAAAGTTACATTCTTTTCTTCTGCTTTAGAGTCCACCTTCTTACTTTGTTAAGATTCTTCACTCCATGATCAGCTGTAGTGGGCATCTTAGCTGATCTCAACTAGATTTTGATTTTTGAATCTTAAAACTTTGAGCTTTTTACAGTAGGTTTTGCATGAATTATAAATTCTAAATTATCCTTAGGTTTAAGGAATTGAAATATATGAATGTATTGTACGTTCTGCTTTGTCTAAGGTTTTTCATTACCTAAACTAGTATGAGCATAACTAAAAATTGTCTGCTTTCGGAATACATCTTTTTCTTTAATGCGTATGTTTATTAATTCTTTTGTTGATTCTCACATCCACTTGAACAATTCTTAGTGGATGCTCGGGCACTTGGCTATTTATTTAATCTCGTAGTGCTTTGCAAATATTCACTTATGCAGTTATATATATACACAGTAAAGTCTTATATCTGATCATCCCCAGATAAGATTAGATTACTCATCGATTTTTTTGTAACTACATACAGATGTACGTTATATCTGATTCCTTCGATAAACCAAAAAAATAGAAAAAATAGACACCGGAATTAAATATATAACTTGCATTGGTCATCAGAAGACATTTTTTTTTAAATGTTGATGCAAATAAAATTCTATGTAATCAAAACTAAATAGTCTTAATTTAACCTTCTATTAATAAACGGTTTCCCATCAATTACTCAATATTCTAAAATAATAAATGTTTGTAATGAAAAGAATTATAGGTAATTTGGCTTAAGGTCCAAGTATGTTCTTAATCTTACACTGATTTTGTTCGTGCAGATCATAATATTAATTTCTAAATATCAATAAAAGTTTGAGATTTTCTTTTAGGGTAATGTATTTCTCTGTAATTATACACCTTATTTATCAATATACCTTGTTGTAATATTTAAAATTATAATATTTTATATACTAAACTCATACAATATTAATCTTTAAAATTATAATATTTATATACTAAACTCATACAATAACAAAAAAAAACTCTATTATGAATTAAAATCGAAATATAATTTTATTTTATTTTTTATTTATTCAGTACACCACTTTTTAATTAAAGAACGTTAAAATCTTTTGTGATTGCTCATATTCAATGTTTTTAAATATTTAATTAAATAAATAAGTTTTTTTATAAAAATTTTAACATAAAATCATATTTTTTTCATTCTCAATTTTTTTCATTAGATATTTTATTCTTCTGTTATTTCAAAATACTATATAAATTAAGAAAATATTTTAAATTTTGTTAAATTAAAGGCATTAGAAAAACATATGATTTGTGCGGTGTAATTTTTTTTAATTATATAATATAATTTAATTAATATTTCTTCCTCTTTTAATATTATCACTCGTACTAAAATTAAAAAGAAAAGAAGAAGAAGAAGAATTAGCGTGCTATTACACAAATAGTAGTGCAAAAATACCAACAACCTTTTTCTATATATAATATAGCTGTTAAATTTACGTACTCATCTTCGCCCATCTTAATAATTTTTTGTTTCTAAGAGATTAAGGGTACGTTTGGGATTAAATTTGTAAATTTGAAGTTTATTCACATGATATCAAATATTAATTAAAAAATAAATAAATTTTATTAAAAATTGATATATTTGAATACCATTTTCAGGTTTTCTTTTAAAGTAAGGTTAAAGTAAGCAAACATAAAACATATTCAAAGGGATCACCTATGCTATGATCAACTGGCCATAAACACTGTCAGGACGAGGCCTTTTTACGGTTTTCGGTAGAATGGGCCTCAGATATCTTTTCATCGCCCATTGAGTTTGTTTTGGACTTCTTGGCGACGCAAAATTTTTTGGATCTCGTCTACGAAAAAAAATAAAATAAAATAAAACCTCAATAGGATAAGCTGATAATAAACCCTTATTCCACGACCGACAAGCCCAGGGGCGGAGCCACGTTCATGTTGAGGGGGGCAATGGCCGCCCCCCACCCCCCTTATCCCATCCTAAAAAAATAAAAATTCAACATTTAAAATATATATATATATATATATATAAAATGATATAAAATATAATTATTAATAATAAATAAATAATATTAATATCATAAAAATTAATATCAAATCAAATTATAGACATATTATAAAATATAATAACTAAAATATTTCATTATTTATATCTACGTTAAATTCATAAAAAAAACTTATTTTTAATATTTTAATTAATTTAAATAAATAAAAAATTAAATAAATTAAATAATAATTTTAAATTTTATATTTAATTAGCCAAATACAAAAAGAGTCTTTAATTTACTTATTTTCTTCTCTTCTAATCATCCAAATCTATACTCTTTATTAAAAGTAAGAAATTAAACTAAGTTTTGAAATTCAACTCTCTTTTTTTGAAAAAACAAAAAACAAAAATTAAATCATAAGAAAAAGATTTACCAAGAAAGGAAAAAGTTTAATTGAAAATTAAGAGAACTTTAAGAAAAATAAAAAATTTAAAGTAAATTTCTTTTGAATAATGTTAATTTAGGTGTTTATAATTTTATGGTTTTAAGGTAAATTTTTTTTTTCACTCTTTTTGAAATAATAATTTTTTTATAAGTTTTTGATAATTGATGCACCAATAAACCTGAATGACGACATCCAGAAGATGCGGATAATAATCTAATTAAATATTTATTACTGAATTTGTTATATATTTATTTTTAAATTAATTGTATGAGAAAAAAAACTCAGATTTATTTAATTAATTATATTTGTATACGAATAAAAAATTTAATATATATTTTAATTATAATTTTTTTTATAAAATTAATTATTAATAATTTTCGTGATTTAAAAGAGTAATGTATTTTTTTATATATTATAATATATTTTTATTTTTTATTAATAATAAATATTTATTTTTAATTATAATAATAGAATTTAATAATTTTAATTTTTTATAATAATTTATTAATTTTTATATTTTATATTAATATATTTATTTTTAATTTTGATTCTTCTTAGCATGAATTTCTGATCATTCCTGGACAAGCCAAACATGGTGACGGCAAAACTTCTTTTAAGTAAATTCCCAAAGCAATTCGGCTGATGCTATAAATAAGAATATTCTTTTAAGTTAATAATCGTTACTATGATAATGATATTTGTTTCCCAGTATAATTATATTGTTTATCATTAATAGCCATCGTGCGCCAAGGCCAATAATGCGGTTACAAAAGTCCTAAAAATTATTAATACGATAAAATATATCAGACATTTTTTTTTCTTTTTATATACTTTTGAATAATTTTCCAACATTTATTTTCTACAGAATTCAGTCCTGAACCAAACGACTTTTAAATTTTAATTTCCAATTAAATCCCAGTAAGGAAAATTCTTTTTTAAATAAATAAAGACAAAATTTTACAATCGGGAAACGTGGCGGAAGTGTGTGGCTCTTGTTCATGGACCGGCGAGAGTAGGAGACTTGGGAGGATCTACGGGCCGTTACCCAATTGCGGCCAAGCCTAGATATTTGGATCAATCAGAACCGTCCAAGAAGTAGGCCCGGGGCATTTTTATTTTGATTGGAAGTTGGACGGCTCGATTTCCATTCTGTGTTAGTCGTATCACTTTTAAATATTGAATGTTTGCAAGTGATTGGTTAGATTGGCAACTGTCGGTTTCTGAATAATGCTTTATATGGGGCCCATCTCATTATTTTAACAGTTCAGATGGATCTAGGGACTAGTGGGTCCAGCGAGTTAAACCAATTTTGCCAATTCAGCGCCATGTCAACAATATTTATCAAAATGGAAAAATAAAAAAATACGTCACCATCTCACCACACAAAATCTAAACCGTAATAACATCTGGATCCTTCATCTTCTGTGATTTCTTAAATAAGGACATAATTTGATTATTTGTATTCCATATACCTCCACATGAAATGACTGAAATAACCTTTAGTTTGATTTACATGCTTAAAACATTGCATATTTGCATGGGGTCAATAAAAATATTATGAATTTCAAAAAAAATAAAAAATCAATAGCTTGGACTTGGTCATTTAATGGAGTCAGGTCAGACCGGGATGCAAAGAACTTGTGTTAATTCATGGAACAACCAAACATGCCCTAAACAAGAATGAAGTGTCTTAAAATTACATAAAATTCCAACTAAGCAACCTAAATCCATCACAGAGAGCATGATCAACGTGGACTTTTTGGTAATTTTATGAAATCATGGAAACCCACGTACGAACACGTGCGGTCTCCCTTTCATAAATTGAGCAAGAAAACCGAGTACAAGCATTAATCTTCTCTTTTCTCTCTCTTTCAAGAAAGAAGAGGTTTCTTTCCTTTGCTTTGTTTTGTCTTTCTCCTTCGTCACTCTGTCTCTCCGCCTAGTCCTCAACAATTCAACTTCCTTGACCATGAGAGCTCTATTCTCTCATACGAGGTAAAGAACTCATCTTTTGACTGTACTATAACATGTTTTATATCTTCTGTTTTGTGTTTTCCGTTGTTTTTATTTTCTGGCAACAAAATATTAAGTTGATGATCAAGTTCCATAGATGACTAACTATAAAGACCCATTTAGCAGGTTTGCTTTTTGATGTGGTTTTGACGTTCAAGTTCTGCTATGGAGGTTAGCCAATGCTCTTTTGAATCGCTCTATGCATGCTTTATCCGTTTGTTAGTTGTGTGTGACTTAGTATTCTTCTCTTACTGTTTTTATTGTTGGTTTGTCTTCTTTCAGTTGAATCAAATAGGGGTACATTATAATTTTTCTTTAAACCTTGTCTGCGTACTTCTACTTATAATCTTATGGAATGCTATCTGTTAGGATGAAATTCTGCGATATTTCTCACATCAAGTAATATCATAGTCGGGGGTCTCGGATTTTGCTTTTCGATGATTGTTTGCTAGTTTAATTGTTACATGAACATATTTTTCAGACATTTTTTCTGTCTATGTTTATTGTTGTTCGTAATCAGATGTCAGAATGTGGTTGCTAATTTGTTAAGGTTTATATCTGAGCTTGTTGCATTTCCTGTTATGTCTTTGAAGAACTATATTTTTTTTATTCACATAATTTTGGCATCGGGGTTTTACTTTTTTTTTTTTTTTGTTATGTTATTTATTTTTTAGGTGTGGGAGTGGGGAGCTCTTGTTAGGGGCATAGTACATGAATTTTTCTGTGAAACCTTTGACTAATCATTTCAGAAATTAAATTTGACATCGTAGATTGTCTTTTGCTTTTAATCCATTTAGTGTTTTGGTGAGGAAAGAATACTGGATCTGTGCCTGATTGATCCGGGAACCGTCAATGCAATTTATGCCAAAAGAGAAAGCATTGTATTCCCTTACCTTAAAACCCCTTCGCTCCTCTTCAATTTTCATCATGGCTTTATTCAATTTGGATTGTTATTTTCCAGCATGTCAAAGTTGACCATTGCTTATGTAAGTTCTGTGAAATGGCTAAGTTGTTCTGCATAACTGATGCTTTTGTTGCCTAGAACAGAAATTTAACTTGTAGATTTGGAATGAACTTAACTGGGATATGCAAAACATCCCTTCATCCTAGTTAGTATATTACTGTTTCTTATTCTTAATTCATCAACTTTAGTGTTTACCAAATATGTTGACGGTTTCTTGTTCTTAAGTCATCAACTTCCGCATTTATAAGTAATCAAGATCATAACACACCAGGATTTAGGCGTAGGACATTGTAAATTCAGAGTGAAGAATTCAAATGTCAGAATCACAAGCTCAATAAATATTTTACATTGACATTTATCCATATATTCTTCCTTTCTTTTTCAGCATTAATACGGTTAATCCATCTGAAGAGGGAATTGTCATCTCCACGCAAAGCAACAAGTCTAGCCTCAAGGGCTTATGATTTGTGGTCATCATAGTTAAAGTATTTGAGTACAATTTTTCCTGCATTTATGGAGATGGATTCCGTGCAATTTAATAACAACATAGAATGCATTGAGGATGAATCTAAAGAGCAGTTACTTTCTTCTTCTGCTGCTGATATGGCTGATATCTTTGGAGACCCACAGGTGCATCCTCGTGTTGGACATCTTTACCAGGCAGAAATTCCACATCTTGTATCAAAATATGACAGTTTGCAACTTATAAATGATCCAACTGATACAAAGATCTTGGTTAATCTGCCGTACTGTGTTTCTCTGGGGTTACCCATTCCACTCATGTGGGCAAATACTGAATTTGAGAATGTCAATGGAACTGCAGAGTTTGAGAATAGTGAAGAGAGTCAGATTATTTCAACTGATGATTATGCCGAACCAAAAGTTGAAGGTCAACATTCTGCATTGGGCAATGGGAAAGATGCAATCAGATATTTGATCCCTCAATCCACACTAGAGATTGATCAGATGGATATTGATCCAGTCTTAATGCTGGAATCAAAAACTAAGCTGGATCAGGTAGAAAATGGCCTCTGTCCTCTACCTGGTTCTCTGGGTGAATCTTGGAAGCAGATTGAATACAATAGTTTCCTTCTTGGTCTATATATCTTTGAGAAAAATCTTAACCTTGTGAAGAGTTTTGTGGAAAGTAAAGGGATGGGAGATATATTGTCTTTCTATTACGGCAAGTTCTATAGAACTGATGGATATTGCAGATGGTCTGAGTGCCGGAAATTAAGGAGCAGACGCTTTGTGTGTGGGCAAAAGATATTCACAGGATGGAGGCAACATGAATTATTATTAAGACTATTTTCTCATGTGTCAGAGGAATGCAAAAATGTGTTGCTTGAGGTATTTTCATATTTGCATTTCAACTTTTGTGCAAGGTAAATGCATGCACACACACTCATGTTCTTTGATTTGTTACATTGATAAACCCCTTAGTATTATGTGCTAATGTTGTTTGACCACACCTTGACACCTCCCTGACCTGTATTGCTTCTATGTTTGGTTTTGTTGATCAAGCACTTACACTGCCCATCATTTCAGTCTCTTTATTTGATAATCTGTGGATATGATTGTGCAACTAGGTCAACCCCATCTTTACTTGCATCCTCTTTTTTCATGACTTTTGATGTAATCATTTCAGGACTCTAGGAAGTTTGGTGAGGGAAAAATTTCATTTGAAGAATTTGTTTTTACTTTAAAGGATGCTGTTGGCATCAATATCCTTATAGAAGCAGTTGGTGTTGGCAAAGGGAAGAAAGATCTCACAAGCACAGCCATGGAGCCAATAAAGACTAATCAAATGTGTTCTCCGCAACCTGAAATACCAGTTGGCAAAGCATGCTCCTCTCTCACATGTGCAGACATTGTCAGGTTTTTAACCGGAGATTTTAGGTTAAGTAAAGCCCGATCAAGCGACTTATTCTGGGACGCTGTT
>JAVXUL010000001.1:18886638-18900483 GCA_035590515.1 Trichilia minutiflora
TCCAGTTATCTCTTCTACCTTATCTGTTTTCAAACATTCCAAGCACGGTAGGACAAATCCACGTTAGTATAGTATAATATCAAAAATAACGTACCTGACCTCTTGGTTCTGTTCTCCTATCTTCGTCACAGCCACTCGGAAAGCTCTTGTGTCAGATGTGTACTTCTAGCTCCCACGTTCGGGCTAAATTATGGGCCTCACGCATGGCAGTAGTAAAGTCCTCTTCAAACTTCTTTCCCACTCGACCCTTCCAGGGTTGCCCCCGCCCTTCTATGGTCTGGGGTTCGGGGCTACTACTCTTATCCTGGTTGTCGGGGCCCTTCATCTTCACGAACTATAAACTCGATCAGGTAATTATTCCTGACCAACACTTCAATCTGATGCTTCAGCTCACGGCACTGTTCCGTGGGGTGCTCCACGTCTTGGTGGAACTCGCAAAACCCATCTCCCGGCTCTCCGGGAAGCCTGCGTTTGATTGGACAGGGGTCCAGCAACATCATCCCCCGCCTCCTTACTTCTTCGAGAATTTGAGAGAGGGGAGCATTCAAGGGGGTAAACTTCTTCGGTCCCTCCTGTTTCGCTCTCCTCGATCCGTCTACCTGAGCAACTGGTGACGGGTTCTCTTCCCGAGTGTATCCTCTCTCCCTAGGATGCTGCTCTCCCCTTCTTCGATTGCCCCGGTGATAGTCGAGGACTCGGTATCTCTTCCGAGCGACTTTAGAAAACCTTCTCCCATCATCTCTCCACCTCTTACTGTCGGGTTTCTTGATATGGCTGTTGTCTCTCGGGGGAGCCCCTACAGGCTTCTGCTCTTTTAAGCATTACCGAGTTTTCGACATCTACCTCGTCGAGGATCTTCCTCCTAGCTGCCTTGTAAGTGCTCACCGAGGGCTTACAAACGGCGTACCAGGCTCTGTCTATTCTCAGACCCTGTCTCAGTCCCTCTAGGGCCAATGGGTGATGGTAAGCCCCTAGTTCGAGTACTTCTCTATGGCACCTTTCGACGAAACTCCTGAGGCTCTCACCGTTTCCCTGCTTAAGCAGTAACAACGAGCTTAGGGTTTTGGCATTGAAGATCGCGCCCCTAAACTCGAAAGTAAAGACCTCGTATAACTGCTCAAAACTCTGAATACTCTCGGGGTTTAAGCCCAAGAACCATTTTCTGGCCTGTCCTTCCAGGGTCAGGGAAAATAGGCGGCATATTTACTCTTCACTCAGCCCCTGAATGAACATCATTTCACGGAAGAGGTCTATGCGCAATGATGGGTCCATCTTCCCAGAAAAACGGAGTGATCTGGGGCATTTTGAACTGCTTGGGCAAGGCCTGACTCATCAGTTTAGGTGCGAGAGGTGACTTCTTATAGGGACCAGCTACTGGGACTGATCCACCTAGTCCAACGTGGGGGTGTGCTTCCTCTCTACTTATCTCTTTCATCACCTTTTTAATCAAGGATTCCACATCCCTATCCTTGATGTCGATCTCCTACTCTTCCTCTCGATGCAAATTGTCCAGCCTCGGTGCCTCTCATTCCCACCTCCGTCCCTGTACGAAGGGTATACTCGTGTCATTTGGAGGCAGGTGAACGTCGTCAGGTATTTTCTGGGCCGCGTCTAGACTCTAGGGTATCTTTGTAGACCCAGAGTGGCACCTTCCCTGGACGATGGGAGGCATGCATGTATCTTTTATGCTTATCCCCTTCGAGTTGGGGTCCCGTACGACCTTATCTTTCCCTTTCTCTGTAGCCGTATACCTCCGGGCGTTAGATCGACTCCCGTCTCCTTCTTTACCCCTTATCACGGGTTCCAGTCGAGGGAGGTTGCCTTCCACCATCTCGCCAACCCTTTCTGTCTCCTGCGCGTTGATCTGTATCATCCTTCTCATCTCCGATATCTCTCTAGCCAATATTTGAATTTGCCTATCTTCGTCTGCATGTCCCAGCTCACTGTATTGGAACATCTGTAGTAGTTGAGACATCTCATTCGTCCCGCTCGCATGGCTTTGCTCGTATGCATGTATTTCATCGGCGTTCGATCGAGGGCCTCCATGTTCTAAAACCACATGCAAAGCACTTTTCGCTTTTTCTATGATAGTTGCTGCCCCTACAGGGACTTCTTCCATGCTTCCACGTTCAGCCGCATGCCTTCTAGTCATATAACTCCTAACATTCGACATTTCTACCAAAAATGACGCTTCGATGGCTTTTCGTTCGTTTTCCCACAGAATGCGCCAACTGTTGATGCAAGATAAAGTCACGGCAACTTTTCCCACACCAGCAGATTTTTTCTTCTTCTTGCGGTGATCAGGTTTGTTTGCGTGTGTGACTGGACTTGGGAGAGAAACCCAAGCTGCCTACGTACCCCCCTTTCTCCCTTTCTTCCCTCTTTTCTTCTCCGGTTCCTCCGTCTCTCTCTCTTTGTCTCTGTCCGTCGGATCTTCGATGCTCCTCACCTTTAATCTTCTTTTGGTGGGTGAGGGGATCAAGTCACACGTAGTTCTTTAATGGAAAGAGATAGTGATGATATATAGGAGATGGTGAACTGGCAGGTTGCAATGGCCAAATGACGACCCCAGGGACACGCGTTGTTGCATGGTTGACGTGCCCAGAGTGACCTGTCATAAGGTTAGAGGGCGCGGGAAACTGCAGCGCTGTTCCTTCTGTTCCTTGCCACGTCATCCCCGAACTCCCGACCCTAAGGGTGCACGTTGTTGAAAGCTCTGACCCGAATATAAGTTGATGGCGAACGTCTTCGATGAAGAGCTCCCGATTATTCGTCTCGGCTGTAGCATCCAAGACGAATAGACTGTCCTAATATTGGTCTGGCCATTCTTTCAGAACGACACCGCATAATGGAACTCGCTAGATATGTGCATGTAATAGGTCTGAACAAGGGTATGGAGAGGAGATTGGATCATTAGGCTGGACCTCAGTAAAATCCCCCAATAAATATAATAAAATATATCAACTAGTTTTCTCTTTGTATATAATTTTGAAAATGTGGTCCAAAAATTCCTATAATCAACATTCAATGTGAAAAATGGGCTATTTAAACGATGTAAAAAGAATTTCCGTAGAATTTAACCCTGTACACGACTTTTAATTTCCGATTAAATGCCAATATAGAAAAATCTAATGGTAGGCAACATAGCGGAAGAGTGTGGCTTCCGCGAGTGCTAGGATCAATTAGGACCGTCGAAGAACTAGACTCAAAGCATGATTATTTTGATCAGAGGTTGGACATAATTGCTTGCAAATTATTGGTTAGATCGACAACTGTCCGTTGGCTCTATGTGGGGCCCATTCCACTATTTCGATACTTCAGATGGATCAGAGGCCAAGTGGATCCAGCGAGCTAAACCAGTTTTGCCAATTCAGCGCCATGTCATCAATATATTAAAATTTAAAAAACAAAAAAGTCACCGTGTGACCATACACCATCTAAGGTAATAACATCTGTATCATTCATATTCTGTGATTTCTTAGATAGGGTCATAATTTGCTTATTTGTATTACATAGACCTCTATATAAAATGACTGGAATACCCTTTATTTCGATTTACATGCTCAAAACATTGCGCGGGTGAGCTTACAAGAAATTATGACATGCAAGTATAATTTTCAATAACTAATGGAGTCAGGGGAAGGGGACTAATTAATTATAAATAGACGAGTTCTGTTCATATTTGAGAAGATATAAAAGTTTAGAAATCAAGATGTTTCAATTAATCGACCAACAAAATGAAATGCCGACAATTTCCTCTCCCCAAATACATTTTTTTTTTTTATATTTTAAAACATTTTCATATGAAAATTTAAACACAACCAATACTACTTAAAACTTATCGTTTCCTGATTTTAAACACAGGCAAACAAAATAAATAAATAATATTCCATAAAATTTCATTAAATGATAATTACATTCTATGGAAGTGATCTTTTTTACTTTACTATAACATGTTTTATTTTCTATGTTTTGTGTTTCCTGTTGTCCTTATTTTCTTGCAACAAAACGTTAAGTCGATGATCGGGTTTCAAAGATGAATAACTACAAAGACCCATTTGGCAGGTTTGTTTTTTGACGTGGGTTTTGACGTTCAAGTTCTTCTATGGAGGTTAGCCCATGCTCTTTTGAATCGCTCTATGCATGTTTTATCTGTTTGTTAGTTATGGGTAACTTACTATTCTTCTTTACGGTTTTTGTTCTTGGTTTGTCTTCTTTCAGTTGAATCAGATAGGGGCACATTATAATTTTTCTTTGAACCTTGTCTGCGTACTTCTGCTTATATTAATCTTCTGGAATGCTGTCTCTTGGGATGAAATTCCGCGATATCTCTCACATCAAGAGTTATGATTGTTTGTTAGTTTAATTGTTACGTGAACGTGTTTCTTAGACGTTTTTCTATCTATGTTTATTGTTGCACGTAATCAGATTTCCAGAATGTGGTTGCTAATTTATTAAGGTTTATATCTGAGCTTGTTGCATTCCGTGTTAGGTCTTGATTAAGCACCTTTTTTTCTCATAATTTTAGCGTCGTTTTTTTATTTTTATTTTTTTTCATTTTTTTGGTTATCTTATCTACTATTATTATTTTATTTTTTGGTGTGGGAGGGGGGCGCTTTTGTTAGGGGCATAGTACATGAATTTGTTAAACCTTTGACTAATCATCTCAGGATTCAAATTTGACATCTTAGATTGTCTTTTGCTTTTAATCAGTTAGCGTGTTGGTGACGAATGAATACTTCATCTTTGCCCTGATTGATCCTCGTACTGTCAATGCAATTCATGCCAAAAGAGAAAGCATAGTATACTCCTCTCCCTCAATCCCCCGCTTCCCTCCTCTTCAATTTTCACAATGGCTTTATTTAATCTGGATTGTTATTTTCCAGCATGTCAAAGTTGACCCTTGCTTATGTACGTTCTGTGAAATTGATAGGTTGTTCTGCATAACTGATGCTTTTGTTGCCTAGATCTACTTGTAGATTTGGAATGAACTTAACTGGGATATGCAAAACATCCCTGCATCCTAGTTGATATATTACTGTTTCTTATTCTTAATTCATCAACTTTAGCATTTACCAATAAGATTTAGCATTCATAAGTAATTAAGATAATTTTTTTTCATAAGTGAGAAATCTTAATCTATTAAATCAAGAATTGACGTTAATTGAATTGATTTATCGTCGTGTCTGAAAAGATAATTCAGCTTGGTCTAAACATCTTGATACTTCATGAGGTGATACCTTTGAGGTTAAAACTGATACTCCTTAAAAATTCAGATTCTTATCATCGGATCAAGCTCGGGGTTGTAATCAAGATCATGACACACCCTATAGGACATTGTAAAATCAGTGTGAAGAATTTAAAAGTCGGAGTCGCTAGCTCAATAAATATTTTACATATACATTTTGACATATATTCTTCCTTTCTTTTTCAGCATTTATATCGTTAATCTATCTGAAAGGGAATTGTCGTCTCGATGCAAAGCAGCTAGTCTAGCCTCAAGGGCTCATGATTTGTGGTCATCATAGTTAAAGTATTTGAGTACGATTTCTACTGCATTTATGGAGATGGATTCAATGCGATTGTATAACAACATAGAATGCATTGAGGATGAATCTAAAGAGCAGTTACTTTCTCCTTGTTCTGCTGATATGGCTGGTACGTTTGGAGACTCACAGGTGCTTCCTCGTTTTGGACATCGGTACCAGGCAGAAATTCCACCTCTTATATCAAAATATGATAGTTTGCAGCTTATAAATGGACCAACTGATACAAAAATCTCTGTTAATCTGCCATACTGTGTTTCTCTGTGGTTACCCATTCCAATCACGTGGGCAAATACTGAATTTGAGAATGTCAATGGACCTGTAGAGTTTGAGAATAGTGAAGAGAGTCAGATTACTTCAACTAATGATTATGCGGAACCAAAAGTTGAAGCTCTACATTCTGCATTGGGAAACGGGAAAGATGCAATCAGATGTTTGGTCTCTTTATCTGCACTGGAGATTGATCACATGGATGTTGATCCAGTCTTAATGCTGAAATCGAAAACTGAGTTGGATCAAGTAGAAAAAGGCCTCTGCCCTCTACCTGGTTCTCTGGGTGAATCTTGGGAGCAGATTGAATATGATAGTTTCCTTCTTGATCTATATATCTTTGAGAAAAGTCATACCTTGAAATTTTTGGAAAGTAAAGGGATGGAGGATATATTGTCTTTCTATTGCCAAAAATTTTATAGATCTGATGGACATCGCAGATGCTCTGAGTGCCAGAAATGGAGCGGTCGCTTTGTGTACAGGCAAAAGATATTCACTGGATGGAGGAAACAGGAATTATTATTGAGACTATTTTCTCATGTGTCAAAGAAATGCAAAATTGCGTTGCTTGAGGTATTTTCGTTTTTCTTTTTGTGCAAGGTAAATGCTCACTCATTTTCTTTGATTTGTTACGTTGATAGATCCCATAGTATTATGTGCTGATGTTGCTCGACCACACCTTGACATTTCCCTGCCATATATTGTTTCTATGTTGGGTGTTGTTGATCAAGCACTTATGCTACTATCATTTCAGCCTCTCCTTGATAATAAGTGGCTATGATTGTGTAACTAGGCCAATCCATCTTTATTACCAACAAATACGTTGCGTCCTCTTTGTTCATGATTTTGGATGTAGTCATTTCAGGATTCTAGGAAGTTCAGTGAGGGAATAATTTCATTTGAAAAATTTGTTTTCGCTTTAAAGGATGCAGTTGGCTTCATTATGCTTATAGAAGCAGAAGGTGTTGGCAAAGGGAAGAAGGCTCTCACAAGCACTGTCATGGAGCCAATAAAGACTAATCATATTGTTCTCCCCAACCTGAAATACCAGTTGGCAAAGCATGCTCCTCTCTCACATTATCATGTTTTTAACAGGAGATTTCAGGTTAAGTAAAGCCCGATCCAGTGACTTATTCTGGGAAGCTGTTTGGCCCCGTCTTTTGGCAAGAGGATGGCATTCTGAGCAGCCTAGGGTCATAGTTTTCTAATTCAAAGAATACAGTGGTATTTCTTACACCCGGTGTAAAAAAGTTCTCAAGAAGGAGACTAGTGAAAGGTGACCACTATTTTGATTCTGTTAGTGACGTGTTGAACAACGTTGCATTAGAACCGGATCTTCTTGAGCTTGAAATTGAAGCAGGTAAAGATAATGAACACAAGGAAGAAGTTAAACCACCACAACCAATGAAGCAAGAATCGGATGGCTTGTCGAATACGCAACTTCATTGTTACCTACAGCCACGCAAATTTAATCACAACTAGCAATTAATGCAGTTCACAATTGTGGATACTAGTTTGATTCACAGAGTAAGAAGATATAAAGTGAGAGAGCTGAGAAGTTTACCTGTTGAAAATATGAATACGTCTACTTCATCTAACACTTCCAGTGAATCTGAGGAAGATATATCTGAAGATTCTGAAGATGTAGAAGAAGAAGAACATCTGAATATTCTGAAGATAAAGAAGAAGAAGAAACTAAAACAACACACAAATGCAGATGACATAACTAATAAGGATGCATGTGCAGACTCATCAGATTGTGCCCGTAGCATTCTGAATAATAGTATGTCTAGCACACTAACTTCCACAAATGTAGCAGTGGAAAATCATGCAAATCATAGCGCGAGTCCGGTTGATGACAAGCAGCAGAAGGAGGACTTAAATGGCGGATATCCATGAAGAGTCAAACTGCAACTTTGAAAATTTCTGTGCAGACCGGAAGCTAGATGAAAGTGAATCCAACTGCAAATTAATAAAACTCGCATGATGCATGTGAGGACATGGTTTCCCAACTTAGTCCACATCAAAATTTATCATCCACTAGTTCTTTAGCTAAGGGCAATTCAGATTTGGCAATGAAGTCAATGTATCTGAGAATTGTCTGGATAGAGAAGTATCTTCAAGAAAAATTTAAGAGTCATACATTGATAAACTTGAATGTTCCTCAGGTTTCGTCACATTTTGGACACGATGAACTGTCCAGAGATTTGGTGAAGAATAATGATAAAAGCAAACTCTTAGTTACATTTGAGCCAAGACAACAGGTGGAGGAATCACTTGTTGATGGTAAGTCCTAGTATGGACCAACATCCCGTCATTAACAACCACAGGCAGAGTACAAGGAACAGACCATTAACTACCAAAGCATTGGAAGCTTTTGCATTTGAGTTCTTAAGCCCAAAGAGGAAGAGAAAGGATACAGAGGCTTCACAGAATAACCCAATGTCAAAAGCTTCCCGACGAGTACATGGCAAAACTGTTGGTGGTGATGCTGTTAACAATGGTGCTAGAGACAATATTGTAGACTCCAGGATAGAGGGGACTTTGAATGCATAATGCGAAATACCAACATAGTTGATAAGTCTCATGTCTGACGTTCAAGAAAATTAGTGGCAACCAGTCAATCACAAAGGAAGTTTTGTCCAATTTCTAGTTTGGTCAAGATTTGGAGTTCTTTGTTGGCACGAAATACTTACTGTACAAAGGGGAAAAAATACAGAAATCATTCTCCTGCTAACAGACTTATGACACAGCGAAAGTTGGTAGGGTAGAACTCAGATGACTTAGGCAGGTGATGTTTTTTTGTAAGATCCAGTACTTAACTTGCATAGTTCTAGATCCAGGTTTGACTACAAACAGATTTTTGCAGCAATCACGGTCCTTACAGGTAGAAAATCTTGTTCAGCTGCTCAGCAGGTGAAGTTTTGATCAAGTTCCTATTTGTATTTTGTAGGCTTCTCATATAAGAGGTAAGCATCTAGTTATAATTATCATTTTGTTATAGCAAGTATGGCTTCTCTTTGGTGGTTTTTGAATATAAAAGGCAATAATAAATACGCGTATACTCTTGTAAGTTATGCTATTAGATAGTCGTGCACTTCTTTTTCTGTCAATTCAAGGAAATAAGAATGTAGAGGAAACGTGTCCCACATTCTTACTTATTGAGAACTGAAACGTAGCTGTTACTGTCTCAGTTAGGGTAAAAGATATTTAGTTTTCTGTTTTTGCAAAGGGTTTTCCATTGTTATGTCTAATCCACCTGTTATTGGCATTCAACAAGAAGGCCTAATTATTTCGAAAATTTATTGTCATACAATCATTTAACGATCCTATGAGCACTGTTATTCTAAAATGTCAAATTCTGGGCCAGTAATTGGGCCTGTTGTCGCTTCTCTTTGATAATTGAGAAGCGCCAGGGAACGTCATAATGTCAACCACCAATTAATATTTAGCATTTTCGGATCAAAAAAATATTTTTCCTGTTCTTATCATTATCAAACCTATAAATTGTTACGCAATCAATTCATAAGCAAACGTATTTAGATTAGAAAGCTAAAAGGATCCCATTTCACGAACAAATATTTTCATTTTTATTTTTACTTTTATTCCGTACTACCATTACCTGAGAATACACGATTAAGCTTTGCATATTTGTGAATTGTGATTGTGTTTGTGGAACATGCTTGTGCTTGGTTGGATAGAACTCCCCAACCTGTAAAATGAAACGCCTACAACTCCCTCAAATCCATTAGTCAAAAGCCTAAGGCAGACATTGGGCCATGGCTAGAGTTTCTAGATGTCATTCATGGCCAAGAATAGACCCCACTTTAGGAGGCCGGTGCGCTGGTGCTGAAGCGAAACGAAGCTAATCAGCTAATCAACATCTTAATAATTGATCAAATTAACCAATATTACTAATGAATATTATTTATTTATTTATTTATATACAAGTAAGCTTTTACTAGTCAAATATTTCTTAGATTCTTTCTAAAATTTTCTTTTATTTATTTATCCGACTTCATTGCTGAAAAGAAAGTTTCCCAGAAAAGAAAAATAAAGCAGCGAAACGTATTAAATTCATACCATTTTCTTCTCTAAATTTTACTTTATTTTTAAAAATTTTCTTTTGTCTGACAAAGCAAATGGGTAATTTAGAGTGAGTTAATTTCCAGTCCACTGCATGTATTCTTGATTAGCTAAGCGGTCTTTGCTATAATTATTAAAATAGATAAACTCTTTGGATTATAAAATGGACCTACCTTTGATAAACCAATCAAAACCAGAAACAAATTCTCTAATATGCCTTGCCTGAAAATGATACCAATCTAATTTATATGACACCAAATACACCACGTTAATTGATCATCCTTGATGTTGGACTAAATTACTAAAATATTTTCTTCTGAATTTCTTAAAAAAAAATTCCTAATTAGTTTTAAAGTAACATGCATGTCTTTATCAATCAAAATAGAGTATCCAATTGCGTTTCTTATCTTTAATCAAACATCATTTTCACCAGAGACTTATTGGCAACAATAAATTAAATAAAAAAGGAATATTAATAGTTTTAGCCGTCCTTTTGTGTTGGTTTTATCCTTGCGGTTCCTTTGCTTATGTCAATTAGCAATTGGGTCAGTCTTAATTAATCAATCAATTAAAGTAATATTATCAAGTACTAACAGCATCTCTCTATGTCGATCCAAATACTGCTGCTTAGGTCGTCTTATATGTATTAGGTTTTATCATAAATTAATGAAGAATTTATAAACGAAAAATTGAATCATTCTGTCTTTACATTGTTGTGAAGATGTTAATTTGTTTCCTAAATTACATCGATGTTTAACGGTAATAACTAAGCAATCTTTTTGTCTTAACTCTTAGACGTTTGTTTACTTGATAGAGAAACAGCAGCATCTTAATTGTTGTCAACGGTCTTATTAATTTGACTTCAATTTCAGAATTTAGCCTGTCCACTTTGTTTGATATATATATTCTACCTTCTGTCTACTTCTTGTTTAATTCTCGTTTTATACCTAATCAAGCTAATGAGGCATGTTCTTTCTCACTTAAGAAAATATACACATGAATGACCACGCAGATCTTCAATTAATTACCAGAAAATTTAAAAATAAAACGGTTGAATGGATTAATTATATACACAAGAAAAGAAAAATCTCTGTTAGAGATAGGTCTATATACATATATATGTTTGACGAAAGTGTATTATCTATGATGATTAATTAACAAAAAGTAAACTTTGTGATCATTGTTTTATGTTTTTATTTTTAACCCATTTGAATTTTTAATAATTTCTTAATTAAAATTGCTGCTAGGTGCAGGATATTGCCAAAGTTTTTAACTTGTCCGAGTGAGTAATAGGTTGTCTGTGTGTGTCCCTGTTATATAAGCAACTGCATGCCTAGCTATACCAATTCTCTTGAATCAGCTTCCATGATCATCACTCAAAATTAGTTAGCTAGCTAGCTAGCTTTTCAATCAATTTGGCAGCTTCCACACGTACGATCGAATTTATACAAGAGAGCATATATAAGTATTTTCAAAAACTATAGTATATATTATTCGCACTTTTCCCGGAACACAGTGGGTATTCCTCGGCTTTTACACTAAGCAAAAAATAAAAATATTTTTTATGATAATTATTCTTGCTTAATTAACGATTCCTATTTCCTAGACAATAACAAGAGCATTTGTTTATATAGAGAGAGAGACAGAAAGCTTAGAATATGTATAGAACAATGAAGAAGAATATATTATATTAATTAAAGTAGTATTAATGAACACAAACTTTTACGATAGGTTGATTTCTTCGTTACAACATGTTCATTTGTTCTAATTTCTATATTGGAAGATTACATTGCATCGGTGAAATGAAACTGCATAGTTTTTTAGTACTGATCATCACTGTAAATTAAAACGTATTTAAAATATATGTTATTCATTTACGTGCGTACGTTGTCTGTAAACTTAGCTTTCGTCGTTACGTACAGTATTAATTAATTCATGAATATTGTAACCGAGAAGGAGAAAAACACAAGCAACCTCCTTGAATTATGTATGCCATTTGAGTTAATTTTTAAAGAACGAAAAGAAAATGACTGGTTTCATCCCCTTCCCATCGTTGGGACCAAATGAGACAAAACAGGATTCGGCATCGATCAGATTAATTTTATTTGAACCGAGACATCTATATATCTAGTGATTAATTATTAATGATTGAAACCATATGATTAATTGCGAGGGTTTCTTAATTCTTTGATTACCTAGGCCAAAATAAATGGTACGCAATTGATTTTGAGGAAGCTTTACCATGCATGCAGTATTTAAAAATAGTATCTATGGATTCACAAAATGTTAGCTTGTTACAAACTTACAAAACATGCATCAATAAATGAGGACAAGAAATATCATTACTCTTCTTCAAAACATTATGTTCGTGTTATGTCAATCTTTATATTTTCTTATAGAAAATACGCAGGGGTTTATTTGATTTTAATTTGTTGTATGAATGCAATTAATTACTATCTTTGAAAATAGGGCATATTAAACAATAATTGTTGGACTATTATTCTAAAAACTAGTTTAGAGCATGAAAACGAAAAAAAAGGTGATTTTTACGCTTTCACATATTCAAGATCATATTAAAAAATTATTTTCCTTTTCATCGGCTGGAACGTCTAAATCAATCTATTTTGTTATTTTTTTAAACAAGACATTAATACATAATATAATCCTTATAAATTTTACAAGAGTAAAAAAAAAATTCACCAAAACAAAAAAAAAATCACATAAAAATGTGATAATAATATAAATTTATTATAAATAAAATTTTTATTTTTAATATTATTATCATTTTTTCTATATTTTGTAAAGATGATTCCATTTATATATAGATTGTTATAGTACATTGGTCGAACGAAGGAGTAGAGTTGGTTGAATGAATTTATACACAAACAAATCAGAAAGCAAGGATTAATCCGACCGCATTATTCGATAACAGTTGGCAACATCATTCAACTGAATCAAGAGATTCGATCAAATAAACCTCTCAATTTGTTCGATCAAATAGAGTCAGTTTTTAATTTCTTTAGAAGTTCTTTTGTATATTTGATTTGAATTTGTTCTTTATATAAATGTAATTTCTTTTAAGTTACATATGAGAAAGAGAGACGTTCGCATAAATTGGGAGAAACCTTTTAGAGATGATCTAAAGCTATTAGAAAGACTTGTAACGTCAAAATGGGTAGAGAATCATAGTTATTCTTATATTCTTTAAAATTCCAAATTAATACACAACGTTTTTCTCTTAATTTTCTAGTGTTCTTGTATGATTTGATTGTGTGTTTAGATTATTGTGGATTGATTTGTCTTATGATTAGTTATTTCTTAGTTCTTTTTAAAGGTTGTTTTTGATCCTAATTAAAGAGTTGATATTCTGGCAGAACTCTTTGGTCGGTATTTTTTTCTTTATAAGTGATATCAAAGCCTGGAAGAATAAGTAAAGAAGACGAAGATAAAGATGACAACTTTGCTTGAGAATGAAGACTTGGATTCAACACTCGATGAAGTAGGGGTTGAATACAAAGAAAGCAAAGAGAAAGCAAAAAGCACTCTTATTTTATCCTTATTTAACAAAGTTTTTAGAGAAGTCTAAAAAAAATCATCATAAAAAGGATATAACAAAAATTAGAGGATAGATACATAGTGATAAGAAATTGAGAAGAAGGAAGCTAAATAGAACATAGAGCTAAAGAGTTTATTAGGGAATACATATTCTAGTGACGGAATATGGCAAAGAACTTAAAATAAAAAGGTATACGGTTAATTAAAAATCATTGTTGTAACACATAATGGCCTTGACAAAAAGGAAGACTAAATACGAGAAAACGAGTAGATCAATTAAAGAAGCAGTGTGATTGTCATGTTCTGACCCTAGTCGGCCACGTGATAATTGAAGTCCCAGTTGGCACACCAAGAGGGGGGGTGAATTGGAAATTTAAAAATTTAAAAC
>JAVXUL010000001.1:18900583-18911171 GCA_035590515.1 Trichilia minutiflora
CGGCGACGACGACAGAGGCGGAGCTGGTGGCGACGGCGACGGAGGCGGAGACGACGGTGGCGGATACGGCGGAGGCGGCGACGGCCACCACCAGAAATCAGAATCGGAACCGGACCGGACCGGCCCAGACCGTTACTGTTCTGTCCCGGTTCCGGTCTGATTCTATGATACTCGAACCGTCGAACCGGCCCATCTAAATTTCCGGTCTGATCCGATTCCATGAAATTAGAATCGACAAATCGGACCGGACTGATCTGAACCTGCCGATTCGGACCCGTTAGACACCACTATTGAATCTAGCTCCCCAACTTGTACAAAGTATAATGAAATAGCCAAGGGACTCCCTGCACTCCATTAGTCAAAAGCCGAAGGCAGACATTGGGCCCGTCCGTTGCGGCCTAGAGTCTCTAAAAGACGTTGCTGACCATAAATAGACCCCACGTTTGGAGACCTGCCGCAGATGCTAAAGCGAAATGAAGCTAATCGCCATCTTAATAGTAATCAAAGAAACTTAATCAATATTAATGTTATTCATTTCAAATGTAGTGGCAGATAAATTGGCATGAATTTATTGAAAAACGATTTTTTATAATTTTTAAAATTATTTATTATATTATTCTATTATCCAATAATTACGTATCATCTCATTTAAGATAAATTTTAAAACGAAAAATTTAGGATAAATAGTATTATTCTATTTATTACAAGCACACTTTTGTTAGTCAAATGTTTATTGATTCTTTGCAAAAACATTTTTATTTATTTAACCGACAGCATTGCTGAAAAGAAAGCTTTCCCCCAAAAAAAAAAAAATCAAATCAAGCAGCAAAACCTATTGAGTTCATACTATTTTCTTTTAATCTAAATTTCAATTTATTTTTAAAGGAATGTTGTTGTTTGAAACTAATTTTCTTTGTCTGACATATCAAATGGGAAATTTGAATTGAGTTATTTTCCAGTCCACTGCATGTAGTCTTGATTAATGCTAAGCGGTCTTTGCTATAATTATTAAAATAGATAAACTCTTTGAATTTTAAAATGCACCTGCTTTTGATAAACCAATCAAAACCAGAAACAAATTCTCTAATATGTCTTGCCTGAAAATCATACCAAACTATGATGCTTTTGATATAGGACACCAGATACACCATTTTAATTCATCATGCTTGATGTTGGATTAAATTAATAAATATTTTCTTTTGAAGTTCTATATAAAAAATTCCATATAAATTTTAAAGTAACATGCATGTCTATGTGAACCAAAATAGAGTATCCAATTGTGTTTTTCATCTTTAATCAAACATCATTTTCAGCAGACTTGTTGACAATAATAAAAAAAAGAAAGAGGAATATTATTAGGTTTTAGCCGTCCTTTTTGTGTTTATTTTATCCCTGCGGTTGCAGCTGGGTTAATCTCAATTAATCAATCAATTAATTAATTAGAGCAATATTATCAGGTACTACCAGCATCCCTATATATCGAACCAAATGCTGCTGTTTAGGTTGTCTTATATATATTAGGTTTTATCATAAAGTAATGAAGAATTTAAAAAAGGAAAATGGGATCATTCTGTTTTTACATTGTTGTGACAATGTTAATTTGCTTCCTTAATTACATCGATGTTTGACCATAATAACTAAGCAATCTTTTTGTATTAACTCTTAGACGTTTGTTTAGTTGATAGAGAACAGCAACATCTTAATTCTTGCCAACAGTCTTATTAATTTGACTTCAGTTTCATATATAGTTTAGCTATATATATTCTACCTTCTGCTTCTTGTTTAGTTCTCGCTTAATTTATAACCAATCAAGCTGCTGCTGCTGCTGCATGTTCTTTCTCACTCAAGAAAATATCCACACGCATGACCATGTAGATCTCACAACAAAATTACAAAAAGAAGGCTAGTTAAATGGATTAATTATATATACAAGAAAAGAAAAATCTCTGTGAGTTATGTCTATATACATATATATGTTTGATGAAAGTGTATTAGTTATGATGATTAATTAATAATTAAAGAGCTGTAATCGTTGTTCTATGTTTTTATTCCCATGTAAATTTTTAATAATTGCTTATTTAAAATTGCTGCTACGTGCAGTATATTGTCAAAGCTTTTAACTTGTCTGCAAAGTGAGCAATAGGTTGTCTGTGTGTGCCTGTTCTATAAGCAATTGCGTGCCTAGCTATATCAATTCTCTTGAAAAAGCCATGCATGATCGTCACTCAAAATTAGTTAGCTAGCTAGCTTTTCAATCACTTTGGCAGCTTTCACACATACGATCCAATATCTATACAAGAGAGCATATATAAGTATTTCCAAAAACTAAATATACATATATAATTAGCACTTTGCCAGAGTGGGGATTCCTTGGCTTTTACAATTAACAAAAACCAGATATTTTTATGATAATTATTCTTGTTTAATTAACGTTCCTGTTTCCTAGACAATAACAATAACATTTGTTTATACAAAGAGACAGAAAGCTCATAGTTTGTATAGAATAATGAAGAAAAATATATTATACTAATTAAAGTAGTATTTATAATTTTAATTTCCGGGAACCCACAACACAAACTTTCACCATAGGTTGATTTCTTCGTTACAACATGTTCATTTGTTCTATATAGGAAGATTACATTGTATTGGTTAAATGAAACTGCATGGTTTTAGTAACGATCATCACTGTAAATTAAGACATATATTATATATATATGTTATTCATTTAAGTGCGTACGTTATGTGTGTAAACTTAACTTTCGTCTTTACGTACAGTATTAATTAATTCATGAATACTGTAACCCAGAATGAGAAAAAACCAAGCAACCTCTTTGAATTATGTATGCCATTTGAGTTCATTTTTAAAGAAAGAAAAGAAAATGACTGGTTTGTTTGTCTTTCGATCGTTGGGATCAAAAAAGACAAAACAGGATTCGGCACCGTTCAGATTAATTTTATATATCTAGTGATTAATTATTAATGAATGAAATCATACAATTAATTGGTAGGGTTTCTTAGTTCAAAAAGAATGGTTGGCAATTGATTTTGAGTAAGCTGTACCATGCATGCAGTAATTAAAGCAAGTATCTATGGATTCACAAAAGGCATGCATGTGAGACATTAAGCTGCCTGTAATTATCTTCAAATGTCGAAATTATTTATATATAATTTAAGTCCTATATATCTAGTTTGTGTTCTTTCCATTCATCAATGAATGAAGGCAATAAAAAGCATTACTCTTCTTCAAAACATCATGATCATGTTATGTCAATTCTTACATTTTCTTATAGAAAATACCAAAGGGTTTGCAGTATGAATGCGATTAATTCTATATTTGAAAATAGGGTATATTAAACAATAATTGTTTGACTGTTATTCTAAAAGCTTACCAATTAATTATATAAAACATATAATAATATTATTATATTAATTTATATAAATAAAATTTATTTAATTTTAGTATTATTATAAATTTCTCTAACATATTTTAATATATATTTGTTCATTTGTTTATTCTTTTTCCGTTGTTCAAACGGATTGTGCATGGACTACACCTTTGGCTTTAGTGCCCTATCTATTTAGTTATTTAATTAAGTAATAATATTTCAATTAATGGTAGCGGCTTTAACTTTCGATGCAATAATAGTCCATCTCTTATATGCATCTGCGTGCTAAATGTTAACATGATGGCCATGGTAAGAGATTAAGAGTGAAAATATCTTAAAAAAGAAAAGTTAAGACAGAAAATAGTATTTAAATTATGTTCATAATTCTTGTATTTCTACTAAATTTTAAACAATCAAGATTTAGTACTGGTATAAGCTTAGCTTTTAGCCAAACAAATACACACTATAATTAATAATTTATAAATTAAAATATAATAAAAAATAAAATTTAATTTTATATAGATAAAATAAAAATATTAAAATTTTATTTAAAAAAGAAGAAGTAAATTTAGATCAGATTCTATTTCAATTTTTATCAGTATAACAATTATAAAGCGTTTTGAATTTTATTTTATTTAACAATTAATATTTACTGGTTCTCTTAATTAGAATACGTTATTTTGGTGGCTGACTAAAAATTTAAAACTAATAGAACATTATTTTCGCATGCTGCCTCCCTCTCTTTCTTTGATAAAAATTGTAACAGCCATAAAAAAATAATAAATCAACAGTACATTATCAAATTTAAAAAATAATATAAACTATAATTGTAACACTTTTTTAAAAAAAAATAATTTAATTAATAATAGTTTATGATACCAAAATCAAATACAGAAAAATGAATTAAAATAAAATAAAAATTTTATTTAAAGCAATTTTTGTTATTAGCTAAAATTTATATAACCTTTTTTTGTGTTATTGGAGTTTTGTTTGTACAAAGCAAAATAGAGGAGAAAAAAAATTAGGTTGCCTCTTGTTGGTTTGCAATTTTATTTGTACATCAAAATAATGTATTTTGTTATTTGATAAAAAGATTAAAATAAATTAAATCTTAGCTATAGAAAATTTTAAATACTATTTGAAAGATCAATTTCTAGCTAGCATCAAGGATGCCCCCAAACCCCTCCCCCAACGAAATAAGAATAAATTCTTGATTCAATATCTCAACAAATCTATACCTTAAAAAATTTCACTTATAAAGTTCAATTCACATTAGGTCTTGAGCCTCCTTTATAATTTATTATCAGTATTCCTATCACATTGAGAATAGTCAATCATTGACTCTAACTACACGTAATCCCTGATCTAACTACACTTAACCCCATCGAGTTAGTCAGTAATGGGAATGATATGAAAGGAAATATGCAGCAATAACGAGACAAATCTTTTAGTCCTTAAAATCCGTCAATTTTATCAAATGAAATGACATCATTATCAATTGAGAAGTGACTTGTACATGACTTCATGATAAGTCATTAGATCATATCATATCATTCTCATTCTTCGATCCCTAATTGTTTCAAAAAGAAAAAAGAAGATAAGAGAAGTATAAAAGACAACTTATTTTTTCAAGAAAAAATTACATTTGATTTGATCCCAAAAAACGAAAAACATAAGAAAAAAAAAGAAGAGAAAAATGAGATATTAAGTAACTTAAAAAAAGTCCAAATTTAGTCATCTAAACAAAGCCTTCGACTACCATCCATCTTCGATCACATCACCATCATCATAAAACAACTTGTTATTTGATGCACCCAAAATTTCTTGAGATTTTATACATCAACAAATATTATGAATCAAAATTTTCTTAAAATTTAAGAAATAATACATGATGAGAAATTCCAAATTCAAATGTATCAATTATATATTCATTTATTTATAATTTCTAACCAATAATATTATTTTATAACAGCCGAAATAAAATTTACAACAACAATCTAACTACTTTCTTGATGTAAAACTAAAAAGAAAGTTTCATTTTTCCTTCTCTTTCGTTGCAAAAAGCCACTCCACGGTAGTGAAGTCTCATCTTGTGTATTGGCCGAGGATTGAATGGAGTTTTCCCTTATTTAATTTTTTAAATATCTTTAATTTAATAGTCAATTAACCTATATCGACTTGAATTGACTGTATTTAACTTATTAATTTTGAAAACTTATTACTTGAGTTCAAGTAATTATAAGAAGGTAAGTTTTGATGTTTCGTATCTAATAAACTATTTATTTTATTTAATTTTTTAAAAAAAATTAGAAATTAAATTGAGATTATATTTAGGAGCTCAACTCATACATCATTTGAGAAAACTGAAGTATTATACAGACTTGAGTACATCATGAGGTGAATTCCAGTAACAAGAATCATATACATAATAAATGCCCTTATTAAAAAATTTTTAAAAATTAAAATTATTTGGCCTAGAACTGAATGGCAATTATTTTAATACCCATCAATTTTTAGGAGCAGCTGTCTCTTGTGGACAATATATCTATCTGTGTATATAAGGCCAAAGAAGACCAGATTTCAATGTTAGTCCTATGTAGCACACCCATAGTTCTCTTATTCACCCAGAAATGAAGGAGAATTCCCTGGTTTTTGTCTTCCTCCACTGAGATCATATTCCTGATTTTGTGTTTACCAAAAACAAGGTGAAAAATCGCATACTACAAGGGAAAACACAGAGACAGAGAGAAACAATAGAGTTTCTGGAAAAGAGAAAAAAGACAGACAAACTCGTATATTGTCTCAAAATGTCAAATATTACAGGTGATGAAGGCAGTTTCTCTTCAGGAAATCCTGGGGAAGAAGTTCAACAGCTTCAAGAAAAACGACAACAGCAGCAGCAGCAGCAAAACCTGCAGAATCACTTACATGGATCCAAATCATCAGCACCTTCGGGTGCAAATAATAGCATTGGCTCTACCTCTCAACAACAACAGCAACAGCCACCTAAGAAGAAAAGAAATCTACCGGGAACTCCAGGCAAATTCAACAACTCCATCATCCTTAATTATAGTTTCTTCACATATATATAGATAGATGTCTAAATTTGCTCTTAAAAGGAATGAAAAATTCATTCAGGACATGGAAAACATCAAAATTTTGATGAAACCATGAAAATTTACAGTTTCAGGTCAAGCTGATTTGATCCAATTCAATTCAACAACTAATAGTTATTAAAAGTTCTCTGAGTTGTGATCTTTGTTCAATAGTTACATAAAAAGTTCAATTATTGCTGAGAACTGTTTGCTTGATTGCACTTCTTGTTTCTCTTTTTGTTTTCAACTGTTTTGGGATATATATGGGGTCATGAATCTTAATTTCCTATGTGAAATTACACTAATCCTTTTTACATGGACTATGTTTTGACTGCTTTTTCTACATTTTTAAGTGAATCTACTTATGGTATTTCATATAGTTTGAATATTAAACTTACTTAATTTCCACGATTTAGATTCCAATGCTGAAGTTATTGCTCTATCACCAACAACACTAATGGCAACAAACCGGTTCGTGTGTGAGATTTGCAACAAGGGATTCCAAAGGGACCAGAACCTACAATTGCATCGCAGAGGTCATAATCTTCCATGGAAGCTTAGGCAAAGGACAACCACTGCGGTCAGAAAAAGGGTTTACATATGCCCCGAGCCAACCTGCGTCCATCACAATCCGGCTCGAGCATTGGGCGATCTTACAGGCATCAAAAAGCACTTCAGCCGTAAACATGGAGAGAAGAAATGGAAATGTGATAAATGCTCAAAGAAATATGCAGTGCAATCAGATTGGAAAGCTCATCAAAGGACATGTGGGACTAGGGAATACAAATGTGATTGTGGAACAATCTTTTCCAGGTTCAATTTATACTTCTTATTGAAGCCATACTTACCCACCATATATACGATAAATAATATTCGCATTTTAATTATAATTTAAGAAAATTAGATGGTTAATTTGAATGGCTTACATCTTAGAAGATCTTTGCATAGTAATTTGTGGACTTGTCAAAACTTAATCTTGACAATTGAAACCTTTACCGTGGATATATAGTCAATTTTCAGCATTGTTAAAATTACATATGCATGATTGTCATCTGATAGCTCTTCGGATAAAATAAATAAAGTAAGTGGCCGACACACTGAAAGGCACTTTTGCACTTCCTTTTTGACGCATTTTACACTGTTAAGTTTGAAATATCTGTCTTTCTCCGAGATCACTATCTTCGATCCCCTAGATTAGAAAAGACATGCAGTCTTATCGGTTATTTGTTGTTTTTTCTTCTTTTTTCTTTTTTCTTTTTTTCTATCCTGTAATAAACTAATATGTGCTCACTGCTTACCCGTTGTGCAGAAGAGACAGCTTCATCACTCACAGAGCCTTCTGTGATGCATTGGCCGAGGAAAACAACAAAGTTAACCAAGGACTAATGAACAATTTGGGATCAAACATCCAAAACCAAATGCCAGATCTCATGTCATCAATACCCTTAAACACCGGAACCAACACTTCCATTGGAATGTCTGAGTTCAATAAATTTGACTCAAAAAATCATCTTAAATCTCATCCTCAAGATCTAGTCCCAGTGCCTTTTAAATCCATAAACATGGGTGGTGGCATGTTCTCAAACAGCTCCGGCACTCTTTTCGGCGGTCCGAGAAGCATTTCCTCATCTTCTTCAAACCTCCAGCTTAGCTCAAATAGCTCACCTGGATTCAACTATCTCCAAGATAGCAAACCTGGATGCCAAATTGCGGGAACGGCTCATATGTCAGCGACAGCTTTGTTGCAGAAAGCAGCACAAATGGGTGCAACAGCGAGCAACAGTATAAACTCTCCGATGATGCAAAAGAGTTTTACTAGTAGCATGGCAGGCCCTGATCAGCAACTATCTTCAATTAAGCCACCATGGTATGGAACCATTCAGCAGCAGCCGCATAATACGTCGTATGATCACTTCCCATCACAGCCTGAACAATCAGGTAGGGCTGGAATTAACGGCGCCGGAGGATTCGCTAACCAGATCGTGCAGAAGACCTCACAAGAAATGTCACAACTTTTCGATACTGGTACAGCCAATGCAGGAATGAATGATATGGGAGGGATGCTTCCAAATATGTACATGAGTACTGACCATCAAAATTCAGGATTCATGAAGAACGTTGACAATGAGGACAGTAGCAGCAATTCTAGCTTTGCACAAGCTGGAAGAAATGCAATGGAACGTAACACTAACGGGCTATCAAGATTTGAAGGGAACAGTGCAGGTGGAGATATGATGATTCTTGATTTTATGGGAATTGGGGGACCTAGACCGACCAATTTGCATGAACAGCAGCATGATCAATTACATCAACAGAGATTGGAATTTGAGACAATGAGGCAGCAACATCAGAGAATGCAAATAATGAATCCTTTCCAGCAACAGCTCTCTTCCCATGGGGATTCACCTATTGAGAAATCCATATGGGATGTTTGAGAAAATTATGAGCGTTTCTATTTTTTTTTTCTCGTCTTGCTACCCGTCGGTCCATGACGTATGGTAAGAAAGTTAACAAAATTCCAATGGACTTGGGTCCCCTCCGCGACGAAGCATGAAATTGTAATTTAAATTCGTAAGGAATGTCCCCTCGTGCATTCTTGGCGGGATCTCTAACCTCTTTAATAAGCCAGACTGTTCAGTTCAAAGACATTTTTTTAGGTGACATATTTCTTCAGACAGAGACCATGTAATCTTTGTCCTTCAAATCCATACTCTAATCATGCAAATTTCCAAGATGATGGTGAAGATGGTATTTTACATTCGTATTTGAATTGATATTGGGATTGGCGAAAAGGAAATTAGAAGTTATTCGTATTTTCAGTTTTCATACAATTACTATTGTTATATGTGCGTATGTATAATTAAATTCCTCCGTATTTCGTATATTGAGAGCTTGGTTGCTTTGCCCAAATGTATTTTGTCCATGTTGAGATAGATCTTTCCAATCATTTGGTCAATAATAGTTTCTTTTGAACTTCTAGATTTTTCCAAGGAACATGCAATTCTTCAAGTTTACCAAATAAAATAAAACTGGGCTTCACTGTCTGGTGAGCTAGATTTCTGGTTAAGGTATGGATAGTCATGTGCATAGAGCCCATAAATCCAGATCCAGTCTAGTAAAACAAAGGGCATTGTCGTAATTAGATGTATGAAACTGCCGTCGCACCATTGGCCCATTCTCACGATTCTACCCCAGAAGCTTCCGTTAAACCCTAACCCACCTATTGAGCCTCTCTCGCTCTCGCTCTCGCTCTCTCGCTATATATATATATATATATATATATATATATATATATATATATATCCCCTTGCAAATGGATCCCTAATCTCTACAGAATATGAATTTTTGTGTTAGGTTTTGTTTCAGACTTTCTCTTTGGTTATTATTTTCACTTGTGGTTGGGTATTCGAATGAATCTTGCTTCTGTGTTTTCAATTGCATGGATCTGAAGCAGTGATGTGATGTTGAGAACTACCTATATTATGACGGATGATTAGAAAACACCAATGGATCCTTCTGAGCTTCCCATCTCTTGAATCTTATTTTATAGGGATGATTGAAAATCTTTTTTTTTTTCTGTACGATATCTATCTAGATTGAGAGTTGAGTCAGCCATTTATATGATGATAATCTTTTCGGAAATTATGATGTGGACTAAAAATATCAGACTACAATTATCTTATCTGATCAATGGCTCTTATTCAACATTTCATTTTTATTGCAATTTTTGTTCGAAACTACAGATATTATTATTATGTTGCTAACATAGGCTCAGATAATCCTCAATTCTTAATAATATGAATAAGTTTCCAAATCCACTCTCATTAGTCCAAGTAAACAAATCATAGACAAGTATATTAAAAGAAATTGCTTGTGATCTGCATTTTAACGAAACAGCAAGGTGAAATGAAATAGAAATCTTATAATATTACGATCTATTCTATGTTAGATTTTTAATCCTATTGGGGACAAATTATTTATTATTTTGATTCTTGTAGAATAAAATTTAGGGAGAAAGTTAAAATATTTGTGATAAAGTACTCTTATCTTAAATTATAAATACTGTGTAAGTCAAAATACTAAAACTAAATTAAAATATGATATGTT
>JAVXUL010000001.1:18911271-18933777 GCA_035590515.1 Trichilia minutiflora
AAAATTCCCGACTGATATCTCTTAGGATTCCTGACTACTTCTTTTAAGATGACTGTCTCTTATCCCTTTCGGAATCCTGTCTACCTCTCGGAAAACCTAACCTCGCCGTCAGTCCTTGGAGACCACCAAAAATAGGAATGATTAATGATCAAGGACACTACAGTAAGAAATGTCGTCCTGACGAATCCTGGTAATATATCTCATCACCCGTCGAACTTCAGAGATCTGACATTAGTAGGCTTGATAGACGTTATATCTCTTAAATAAAAAACGGTTGGAACACTGTCCCAAGACAGAGCGTCCCATCATTCTCATTTTCTGATGTCAAGTCATTTCACTCACTTCCTAAGGACCCTATAGGTAAAATTAGCAACAAATGGTCTTTTTGGATGG
Organism: Trichilia minutiflora; assembly: GCA_035590515.1. Lineage (NCBI taxonomy): Eukaryota > Viridiplantae > Streptophyta > Magnoliopsida > Sapindales > Meliaceae > Trichilia > Trichilia minutiflora. The sequence goes on from JAVXUL010000001.1 coordinate 18,911,665, forward strand.
ATTTTCTCTTTTGGGGTTGGATTTCATCTCCATTTACAGAAGATAAAAAACTTTCACATTGCAGAATGGCCCCTTCCCTAAAAAGAACTATGTGAGACTTAATCCTCCACCAGAAAAAAAGCCAAGAGAAAGATGAAGAAGAAAAGAAGAAAACCAAAAAAAGAAAAAGAGGGAGTACGTAGCCAACTTAGAAGCCACCCAAATCTAATCACAAATACCAAACGTCGTTCTTCTACCATAAATTACTCTTTGTTTAGTGTAAAAAATACGTCAAAAATTTTCGTTGTTTAATGTACGAAAGTCGTCGGACATTTTTTTATGTCAACATAATTTATAATAAAAAATTATAATTTTTATTAAAAAATAACAAATTAAGTAGTCTTACGAAAGAGTTTAGCGTGATATAAAATAAATTATTTTATAATTGTAATACGTTTTTAACATAAAAAAACATTATCTTTATTAAAAGTATTAAATATTTAAAAAAATGATTTGCAGTTTAATGTTAATATTTTGTTTCATTTGAAAAAGTCTAACGCAAGGATAGTATTGATATTTCACAGATTTTTGATAGAAATATAAACAATTTTACAGAGGTGCCTGTAATCCTTCCCAAATTTTCTCTTACGATGTGATTTTCACAAACCTCAGGCAATTTTTTAAAATACTCATATTATTATTATTATTATTATTATTGAAAGAAGAAGAAGAAGAAATATAAATGATAGCATCATAAAAATATAAAAACATTAAATAGATAATTTTGTTTTTGATTGGTCACGGGGTGCATTGATAATAATAATGTGCGGTGGAAATCTCATTACCCTAAAATAAAACCGGGCTTCATGAATCTGATGGGCTAATTGCTGGTAAAGGTATGGAAAGCCGGTATAGAGCCCATAAATCCAGATCCAGTCCCTTAAAATAAAGGGCAATATCGTAATTAGCTGTATAAAAACTAAGTTGCCGTCGTTTCATTCTTAGGATTCTCCCGCAGTCCCAGAAGCTTACTATTAAACCCTAATCCACCCATTGAGCCTATATATATATCCTTGCAAATGCATCCGTAATCTCTACCGCATGGGGATTTTTCTCTTAGGTTCTGTTTTAGAGTTTTCCTTTGGTTAATTTTTTGCTTGGAGTTTGAGTATTCGACTGAATATTATTTCTGTGATTTCAATTACATAGATCTGAGGCAGTGATGCTGAGAACTACCTATTTTATGAGGGATCAAATTGATCTCTTATGATTAGAAAACACCAATGGATCCTTCTGAGCCTCCCTTCTCTTTGCTCTTTCTTTGCTGCTGCTTCTTATTATTATTTTTTTAATGATATTTTTTCTAGATTGAGAGCGGAACCAGCCATTGGTATGATGATAATCTTTTCGGAAATTATGATGTCGACTAAAAAAATCAGACTACAATTATCTGATCAATGGCTCTTACTCAACATTTCATTTTTATTGCAATATTTTTTCGAAACGGCGAGGATATTTTTCCCAGGCTTCAGTTTTCTCCCGAGGCAGAGCCCATTTCGAAACGGGGAGGATATATATATTTTTTTTTTTGCTATTGAACTTTGAGGATTATACCAAAAAGAATACGACGGTAACCACACAGAAATGTTTTCAATAGCAAAATCATGTTATTGAGAACTTTGAAGGATCATCCAAATCTAGGTTTTACTAAAATGGCTCAGATAATCCACAAAGTTGGATAATAATATGAACAAGTTCTCGACCCAACGGTGACCTGGTTATAAGGTTATCCAGAGCGCTTGGATCGGTTTTGAATTCGAATAACTGAAGTTTTTGTTCAAGTGTGAAAAGTTTAGATTTTTGGATTTTATTTGAATTGTTTCCTTAAATATAACGTTATCCTCATTTGTCCCGATTCAATATATTGATTGAATAGATTAGAATTTTTTAAACCCACACAAAATAGTCCGAGAAAACGATTATAAAATCATAGAATAAGTTTATTATAAGAAATTGTTTGGGTCTGCATTTTAACGAGACACTGAAAACCAAATTTTTCTTATAATTTTTATACAATGCATATAAAACTTTTGTTAAATTGATATCTAGATGTTATGATACATTCTCTTCTAAATTTTGAATCCTATCGAGGAAAAATTATTATTTTATTTTGCTTTTGTAAAGATTTCGAGACGAAATCAAATACGCTGGAGACTCATTTCTAGGAGCCTGGCCTAGATGACAGAAGGGTCTGCTAAGGGTCTTTTATAATGTTATTTGTTAACGATACTTGTAAAATGAAATCTGAAATGTTACCAATACCAAACAAATTCTGTAACAACATTACCAAACATGCTCGCCAAATGAAATTTGCCTGTGATTTTCAAATTTACCAACTCGCTAACATTTCATTATAAAAAGTAAAACATTAAACATAAATTTATATATACAATAGTTTGTATATAAAGTTTCTTATTATTATTCATAAAATCATTGGAAATGTATAGGGTTTACTTGGAGTTAGAGAGATCTAGTGTTTCTCTTTCTGATACATTAAAGATACATTTCTAAATGCGCATATTAGTATATGAAATTTAAAACTAAGCAAAAACACGGGTGATCATTCCACACCCGTTCTTCAAAATTCATGGAGTATGGTTGTGGAAGTGTATTATGAACCACTATGATTCAGCTTCAGAAAAGCCTTGTTCTCTCCAGGCTATATTTTTTCCTAATGCAATAACATGAAAAACCCAAGGAGCATTACTAGCACTTTTATTTGCAGTTATACTCTGGGATTGGACGACCTAGTCTTAGCTGTAAGCTTGCTTGGAAAACATCTGGAGCTGCCTTTAAAATGTGCTTTTCAGCTTCCTCTGCCGTTTTCATTGCATCCCTGTTATAAAATAAATAAAAAAATCATTATTGCAACAATTGGCTAACATGAACAAATTTAGCAGCAATTTACATACCATATCAGGATGTCCGGAGGCATGGAAACTTCAATTTGGAGTAAAATCTTGTCATGCACCATGTGACGTGTTATTCGCTCAACAACCATTTTCTAAAAATCGAAACTCTTATTTTCAATCAAAAAAGAATGGGAAAGAAAAAAAAAACGTATTTCAACAGCAAAGATATAGAAGGTGTCAAATATTTAATTGCAATGTCAGATTACCACCACTAATAGTCAAGTACTTGGCCAGGTCTCATAAGGCTACATGCTCAAAAGGAAAATAATGGAGGCATATCAATAGAACTCAATTATGGAACAACATAAGAATTTATCTTGGATCATGGTCCATTAAAACCTTGGGATAGAACCAAACCTTTAAGCACTATTAATATTTGCCTGCATATAGGAAGAAGAGACTTGAAAATAATACCAAGGAGATTGTGCAAATAATGAGCAAACATCAGCAGACATAAAACAAAGAAGAATGGCTTATGATATTAGTAAATTTCCAGAACTCCACTTCGTAAAATGACTTTGATCAAAAGCCATAGAGTGCATAACCCAAGGGCATCTGCTAGCAACATAATGTAATATCAATCAACAATTACATAAATTTCTATGTTCACGAAACAAAGAAGCAAGAAAAGAAATACCTCAGAAAACTTTGATGACAAAGTATTGTGGACAACATTGTCAATATTGGGGTTGTTTCCATAAATATTACTGCAGTGATCCCTGATTCCCTTCAGGCTCTCTCGCTGGTCTATTAAACTAGGACATAATTCTAAATACGCAGGATCTACAAGGACATAACCAAAAAGAGATCAGGATACAAACATACATTGAAAATATAGGATCAATGCAAGACACATTCTGTTCATGTACAGATTAAAAAGTGACCAAGAAGAATGAATCAAAAGAAAGTAAGACAACTATGAATTTTAAGTTATAACCTGAAGATCCATGTCAATAACAAAAATTACTAAAATGATAATGATCCTGAATAAGCCATAATATGAAAGATACACGTGCCCAACCTGAATAAGAAAGAGACACGAACTTTGGAGGAGTTGCATGTAGAGCTCAAAACAGGAAATGAAATATCACAGGAAATGAATTAGTGGCCTGCAAGTGGACAGCAAAACCACTCTGACCATGGCCTTATTTGGCAAGTCGACGTAGATGTGGCATGTAAGAGCTGCCGATCAATCCCTATGATTGATTTTCTAGAAAGATTAACAGGTTGGACAAACTTTGGATAGACTGGTTTGAGTAAGATTTAGATTTCTGATCCTAAGTTGCTAGCAACAAGTTTAAGAAGTAAAGCACCGCATACAACTGGAAGAAACAACAATCCCCTGTGCAACTGACAAACACTCAAACTGATGCACTACTTCGTGACAGAGTCAATAGTTCAGATACGCAAATCACCAGTTTGATGAATTTCACAAGTAATCTTTCATTTTCCAAAACACAAGGATCATTGAAGTGACCAAGAAGATGATGGCATGATAACACTCATAACAGATGATTACATGAATGAAGTGGAAAACTATCCCCAAGTAAACCAGATAACAACAACAGATCTCATATATGGAGCTATAAGTAAGAACAAGCTACTGCAGAACTAACCAATGAAAGTAACTTGATTCTAGTTTATTTGAAACAGTTACAAAATGACGAGGCCAGGTAGCAGACCTATGTGTATGAAAACTTCGGATACTTCAGGATGGGACCTATGAATTTGATTACGAACATTTTCACCAATGTCATGTGCAGCACTGACACTAGAAAATGGGTCAACCTGCAAGTTGAAATCATAAACCAAGCAGGGTATAAGTCAGTTAGACCTTCCGTTAGTTTAATATTGTCATTTTACTGTCCAACCCAAACTTCTATAATAAGTCAGTTTGAAGCATGTAATAATCTGGAGAACCTACCACAATATGTACATCGAGGTACAGAGATGAACCAGCCCTCCTTCCCCTCAAACGATGACATCCCTGCAGACAATTTGAAGGGCTCTTTTATCAAGAATACAATAAAAATAACTAAATTCTTAACTTCAACAGCGGAAATGATGAAACTGATGAAAAAGTAAAGATTTACTAGTAAACTTTGGAACCTCCTGAAACAAAATCAAACAATTCTTAATTTAACATCGAGGTAGTATACATTTAGATCCTTAACAGGGGTCAACAATTCAACAAGTGACACAATTTGGGGGAAAATATTAAAATTTGAGGAAATACCTTAACTCCTTCAACTTTCAGTATTGTTTCTCTCATGGGGATCAATTCTTCAGCCGGTATTGCAGCATCCACCAGTTCCATGACACTAATAATAGACACAAAAGAACATGTCAAATATAGATATTCAAGGTAATCAGCACTCAAAAATTTTAATACATTAAAGATGATCCTTGGGTTGAAAACATTATTGTCGTGGAGTTATAACCATACAAATTGAACTTTCTTGTAAAATAAGAATTAATCTCAGATTTACAATCAAGAAACATTAAATACATTCCTTTGTTTGAGAAATCTGGCTACAGTGAGTGAGCTCTTAAGTCTTCATTTAGGATTGTGGTACTTTTACTGTGTTTTGAAGCACGACAGGTAAAGTGTTTGGTAAACACCAATTTTTGATGGGGACCACTTTCTTTTCAACTTATATTTCACATCAAGTGATTTCACTCCACCACAACTGTAACTTCAAAGGCACAACACTTCAATACCCAAAAAAGCCTAAATCCATTCAAGAGGACTTTTCAATCTTACAGATGAAACAAAACAGCTATAATTAAAAAAATCAAAAAATAAGGAAAAGAAACAGAACAAAGGATGCAAATATTCAAGTATACTAATAGTGTTTTGGCTCCTGGATATAACTGACTACCATGGGGTGCAATTTGGCTCTTCAAGCGGTAAATAACTATATTTGTTTGTACTATCAAGAGTGTAAGTAGGGACCGAGGTACAGAAAGTGCAACCAAATGGAAGTCACAGCAGTAGAGAAAAGCAGATAATATACCTCTGATACCCAGTCCCCATTCCAGCTTTTAGGATCATGCCTGAGACAACTAGTCCCGCAAGTGGATCTAGAAACTTAACTCCAAGAATAGAACCACCTAAAATCATGATCAAAATTTGGGGTCAGTGAATGTTCTGGTTCAAGAGATTTAAAAGCAATAGATATTAGTAAACAATCTGTAGACTGAATAACATATAATAATAATCCCCATTTTGTAAAGAACACAGAAGCATTATACACTTATTTCAGCAAGTACCCTGACTTCAAACAAATTCTGCTAACTGGCTACAAAATCATGTACCAAACCATGACTACATGTACAAGAAAGTAAATGCTCGATAAATGAACTAAAACCTCTTACCAACCCCAATAAGAGCAACAACAGACGATATAGCATCAGCACGATGATGCCATGCATTTGCTTTCATCAATCCACTACCCTGCCTCTCTCCAGCTCGTTTGGTAATCCAAAAAAGCCTATAAGTAACAAAACATTCACAAATTAGAATGAGGAAAACAAAAGTACTTGAAAGGCAAGAAAAGGTATATATAGACTTAATACAAAAGGACACCTGATAGCTTCCAATTCTATTTTTTATCAGAATACTAGATGGAAAAGAGAAAATTATCAAAACGATTCACACAATAGATGTAAGTAATAATACTAAGCCAATGATGAAAAATTGGAACATCAAAACAGCAACCCACTCCCCAAGAAAAGATGTTCCAAAGATGCAGTATAAGTAAAAAATCAAAGGGCTGCAACCAAACTAGTGATGAGAAGTGACTTCAGTACCCTTCTTTAACAGATATTGATATAATAGTCATAGTCAAAGCTAGCATTGGGTGTTCCATATCAATTCCATGATGGCGTCCACTGTGATGATGGCTATGCATTTGTTCATGTGTCAATGAGTGATTGGCTACTTCAGGAGCCTCAGACACCAAACTCTGCACATGATAAAAGCAAAATTCCAAGGGAAAGAAAGAATTTAAAGTAGAATTTGATTTCATTACAAAGTAGTAAGTTTTCACAATTATAATTGAGAATTTGAACCATATTTCATTAATTTTATCATGACGAGAGGAGAAAGCTATACAAGCAAAAGTTCTAAAGCATGCCATGCAATACCACCAGCTGTTGCTAGAAGCATACAAGAGATTCCAAGAGCCCCCAGAGTTTCAAATTTACCATGCCCTGAGATAATAACAAGAAAGAGAAGAAAAAAAATTAGAAAATCTAGAAGCATTTTGGAAAGATCTAAAGAACATCTAAAGCATATGAAATCCCTAATAAAACAAGTTTCTCATAATCTTGTACATTGATTAAAAAAGAGAAAGCTCCCAGAACTGCAATTAGATCATTCAGGCTCCAGTAAAAATCAAACCATTCTAGAAAAGAAACTCATAACAGAGTGAACTACTACAGGAATCCACAAATTAACCAAAATTTTCAGTCATTTATAATCATCATTGCATAGAGGCCATAATATGTCGTTTAAATTTTACTGAATTCTTTAATTTTATAAATTCGCATACTTTGCCACCAGGTGCCCTTATCAATATTGAAATGAACTTCCTAAGCTTACAAAATAGTATACAGAACAACATAAGTCGAGTCTAGGTGATATTTAAGAACAATGGAGTAGCGTGCTGGTACAGATTAAAAGCGACCATATGGGTGTTCTTTGTCTTTGGGAGCCTTCGCCGCTTTGTGTGACCACAACGCAATGCCACTCAGAACCTGCATCGAGAAAAAAAGGGGGGGAAAAGCAAATTTAACATAATAATTATAATGGAAATAATCAATTGGCAAAGCTAAAACTGCATATTACCACATCAGATACAGAATGTGCAGCATCAGCAATAATTGCGGTACTCCCTGACAAATAACCAGTGAAGGCTTTGCCAGCAGCTAGGCCGATATCAGAGGCGAGACCCAACCGGAAAATGTCCTCAGCTTCTTTCCCAGACAATTGGTGGCGATGATTGTGATCATGAGAATGACCAAAATGCCACCTAAATGGGATCTTTAGATGATGCGAATCAGAGAACGCCGAAGAAGGTGGGTAATCTTGGTATTGTAAGTTCAAGGATTGGATTACAGGAAGATAGTAGGTTTTATTGTATCGTGAGGAGACTCTGGAGATGTAAGTTCGATATATGATGTTGAAATTATGGAATCTGAATCCCATTGTTTAAATGAAAGAAAACAAAAACGAAAGAGTTCAATTAGGGTTTTGGTGAAATTGGATTCCTGAAGTTGATGAATGTTAGCTAGTTCATTTTGTAAGAGTTGCTTCAGGAATATTTCCACAAAATGGTAGAAAAATCTTAACGATGACGTTAACCTTATACAAAAAATTAATTAATTTAAAATAAAATTAAAATATGGTATGGCCAAATGGGAATTTTATTCCTGCTCTTTCGTGATAAAAATTATGATAATTTTTTTTTTTTGACGATGCAATGATTATTATAAAATTATTATTTAAAAAAATTAATTTAATAAAAATATTTATCATTACTTTTAAATCTTAAAAAAATTATCACGGAATATAAAAATAAAAAAACTATTATTAACTAAATTATAGAAAAATATTTATCATTTTTCATAAAAAAAATTATAAAATATGTTAAAGTCTAGGACTCAATTTTTTTTTATTAAATTAAAATTGATGGATGAACAAAAAAGTAGCTCAATAGATAATAATATTTTTGAAAGAATTAGATGAAAATATTCTCTCTTTTTTTTTTCCATTTCATCCACGTGTCGTCTCCTTTTTTTTTGTCTTTTTTCTGAAAAATAATTACCTGTTCATATTCACCATTTCATATCATCATATTGCATGGAACTATGGATCTTTATAAATTGGGAACTTGGGTCTTCACATCATCTAATTGATAAGAGTGATGTTATTGCAACCATTTTTAAATCCTTTTAAAACCCATTTTTCTTTGTTTACTTTGTTAAGATATAATAAAACTTTTTAAAAAAAAAAAATCTTATAACATCCCATTAATTTCAAAAATAATCTTAATTACTTTATGTTATATAAATCCCATTATTCTCATTATTATTATTCTAATATCATAGTTATTATTCAAAATCCACATCAACAATATTTTTATTATTCATTGACATTAAATTAAAATATTTTTTTCCAATTTTTTGACTCCTAATAGATACATCATGAGTTGTTAATTTTTTTTTTAAACCAAGATTAACAAAAATTCTTTGTAATTATATTTTCATGCTCACAAAAAAGGAAATAAAAAATATTATATTTTATCTCTATTCTTAAACTAAATTAAGAGTATTATTTCAGATATTAGATTTTTATTTATTTTATTAAAATATTATTATAACATATTTATCAAATATTTTTAAACTTTTCTTGTGTTTGTAGAAGAAGAAAACATATATTTATTTAATTTGAAATTTGAAAAGAAAATAAAGTTTATAATAAATAAAAGTTAAAACTATTGAAAATAATAAATTATTTGTTAAAATAATAGGTGTGAAATTTTTTTTTAAAAAAAATACTTAGAGTTTAATTAGATATTTTTCATTTATGTAATATTAGCTAAGGTTAAAATTGTAAATAAAAATAAAAAATAAAGAAATTTGATCGTGTGGCATTTTTTTTTTAAATTACTAGACGTTCAATTTTAAAATCACTATATGAGTACTTCTTAATTCAATTGATAAAATCAACACAAATTTAAAAAATAACCTTTTATGTTATGTTTTAAGATAAATATTCCTTTATAAATTAGACTTCAAACAAATATATATAAAATTTAGTAACAAATCAACTTATCAATTGTTTTCTTCATCCTCTCCTATCTCCACTTGCCAAATTAGAAAAATTCTTCCAAACTTTTCTTTTTAATAAAACAAAAAAACCATATTATCCTCAAATCTAAAAATTATTCATCCTAAATATAAGAATTGATAAATCCAACTTTACCATGTAATAAGAGAAGAAAATAAAAATGAAGACATTCAAGATTTTATTAAGCGAAGTATGTGAAACTTTTTTTTTTCATGTATTACATACATGATTTCATAAAATAATTATAAGGTTTTATGAAAAATACCTTTCACCAAAGGTAAGATGGATGGATCAATCTTCAAGATTGATCAATGTAGCTTCAAAACTTTGAAATCTTCAAAAAATTACACATGATATGTAAAAAGAAGAAGTTGTCGAATCTGGAGAGAGATTTTTGAGAGAATTTTTGTTTTCATCAAATGAAAATCATATTTAAAATGCATCTAAATAATTTCTTATATACATTGGGCAAATTATAATTATAGAAAATTACATAAAAGTCCAATTTAACCCTTTAAATTATATTGACTCCTTACTTATCAAACAAGATCATTTGATTTTCAATTTTGTTATTTAATAATCAATATTATTAAATTATCACGTAATTTACTCTAAATTACATAAAGATATAATTTGAAAAACTAACACTTTAAAGTCTTATAATTAATTTATACATTTACATACATATATATACATATCATAATTGTATATTATCTCTGAAGACGCTAACCTTCTTATGAATAATATTTTTTCTCCTTTATACCCTCTAATACATAATATTATTGGTGTAATTCTGTAGGTTCATTATAAGTTGTTCATTGACTTATTCTAAATTTTTTTTGTAACTATGAGTAATATTTAGTAATGTATTATAATTTTTAAATCATAATGAATAATATTTCACTAAATCCATTTGAAATTATACGTATCAATTAGGAAATACTTTTAGTTGTTTAATCTTAATCAAGTTAGGATTCATGATATGTTAAAATCCTAAACTTAATGTATTTACGAAATATCAATCGATATATTATGAACTCATCATCACGAATTTTTTCATATGACATTATATGTATTTTGATTAAAGATTTATATTTCAGATATTTATCGATGTTTACTTAGGAACTTGAATTCGGACGGAGTCAGCGAATATCCTCAATCATAAAAATCGAGTAAATGAATCCCATTTTAACCATCATTCATCTCTAGATATGAATAACATATAATCAAGCCGACTTTCATATATAAGACGTGATTAATTTTATATTTCTACACCATATAAATAATGTACATTTATATTAAATTCGAACATGATATCTTAGATTAGAGGACTACATCGTATATAACTAAACGATAAGTCATTAACTACATACTTTACTATATGATCTATTATTATTGGTCACGTTAAAAAAATAATTTAAAAACTATTAATTCATTCTAATGACTTAATAATACGACTCTTATCATTATCTACACAATATTATTTTATAATATTTATCAAAATTATTTAATATACTTACTATATTATATTATTGTTCAATTAATACTGTTATCATAATAAATAGTTTTAATAAATTTATTTATTAATTAAGTAAAAATAAAAAACATCTTCTTTTATTATTAAATAAATATTAATTATAAAGACAAAATATTATGACACAAATAATTTTTAAGAGAAGTACTAATAGACAAAATAAAATTGACTAGTAAGAAGTGACTCAAGTTTGTAATTAAAGGAAGCTGCCATGATCTCACAAACCATCCACGACATGTTTATCGCTCTAGAGAGTTCTGCTGAAATCAAGTATAGAGAAGTAGTGGTGAGGCTAGTAAAGAGTGGAGGCAACCGTGTTATGTATAGGGATGGACAAATTTAAATCGATTCGATCCAAATTATTTAATTGGATTGGTTTAAAAAAATTTAGATCGATATCTGAATTGATATTTTACAAACCGTTATTATTGATTTAAATTATAGATTAGATTAATTTTAGATCGCAAACTGTCAAACCAAATCGTTCAAATAAATATTGAATATATTTAATAGTATTATATAATAATATTGATATTATATGATAAAATAATATATTAATTATTTTATTAATATTTTATGATTAAATAATAGATTTATCATTTTAAAATTAAGTTAGAAAGTAAATTAAAATTTAAAATTTTATTTTTTGATTCAATATAAATTAATAAATTATTTTAATTTAAACTTAAAATTTAAATTACGAACTTAAATCGATTTAAATCGTATAATACGATTTAAATTAATTGCGATTTTAAATATATTGTTGGATTGATTTAAATTATAAAAAATTTAAATTATAATATTTAAATTAATTTAAAATTTTATATTAAATCGATCTTAATAACAAATATTCATCCCTAATTATGCAATATGACCACGCAAAAATGGGGGGTTATAGCATGGGCGAAGGCGGTTAAGAGCAAAAGTCACGAGTCTTGAATTTTGGGAGACGACAGGAGTGAGATTAGGAAAAATTTAGACATAATATTTTTTGGATACAAATTATTTTACTTATTTGCCCTTGTACTATTAGCACGTTTTTAATTATTGTTGACTATAAGGAGATAAGTAAGTCTCACTAACGGAAACTACCAGAGAGAGAGGACATTTGTCACAAAACTTAATGTAAGAGACTATTAGTCAAGACCTGAGACCTGAATCCATGGTAGGGTCAGTATCATGCTCCCTCAGTTTAAATATATCCGTTAAAATTTAGTCAAATTATATATTTTATAACCATATTAAAATATAAGTTAATTTACAACATTTAACTTTAAAATATTTATAATAAAAAAATTATGACAGTAATTATAATTAATTAATTAATTAAAATTTTAACTAATTAGTTTAATTAAAATGTATAATTCTTTATTAATTACTATGGTTAAAATGTACTTTTGATTAAATTTAGATCATTTAAACTAACAGTTTTTTTACTTTTTATCGAATCAAAATCATTCAAATTGATAAAAAATTTAATGAATTAATGAGATTAAAATGTTTATTTTTTTAATAATCCTTTGCTGAGTTCTATATATTTATATCCTGTAATCTTTTATTTTGCATAATATTTTAAAGAAGTTAACAATGAGCCGAGCCATAAATTGCTTGGCCCAACACTGGTTGAGATATTGGACCGATTTGTTCTACAAGAAAGTTTCATTAGCCTAGCCCCAACGAAAAGAAACGGATCGACTGTTTTTTTAAATGGACATTAAAGATCCATTTTGCCAATACTTTATTGAGTCTGTGAACATCCGTCCAACCTCAGCTGTCTTTTTGTACTTATATAGCATTCGACTCAGTCTTCTCAGAAAGCCCAGTCCCGAACATCCAATCCATTTTTAAGTTTCGGGTAAAATTAAATATGCCCAGTCTTAGCTTCGTTAACATTAGAAAGAATGCGGAAGGTAGAATTCAATATCAATTGTTTATGTTTTTGTCAAATTCAATATCAAGGGTACGTTCTCAACACTCAAAAAGCCTCAATTGAGTCCAAAGTCCCGTTCCTCCAAGAATTGAATCATCTCAATTTTCATCTCCACCCTGAGTTACTGTTACTTTTACCAAACTTTACAACCTTATCGTCTTCGATCACGCCACATATTTCCATGTTTGTTATGGTCACGAACCTCCCGATACCCAGAAGAATTCCATTGTCTTGACCGGTCAGGTGCAGAGCCCCACCCGTTATTTGTTCTGGGCTCCAGGAATTTCCTTCCGGAATTATACTCCGGTGGCGGTCTAGTTGGACTATTCTCTGGACTCCATGATTCAAATCCATCATTACTTGCATATCCATTTCTCTCCCTACCAGGACCAAACAGCAACTGAGGCTGCTGCACAGGGCCTTCGAATGATGATGCATTATAATTGGTTTGATTAACTTGATATCGATGATTTGAAGACAATCGCTGACTTGCTCTAACAGAATCAGATGCGGTACCTAAATTTCCCATTGGTTGCCTAGAGGAATACGATGATGCAAGCTGTACAGGATCAGACATGAAGTGTTGAGGTTGCGACCTTATTGGTGGAGGCGTTGAAGCATGCAAGGAAAATTCTCTCTCTAGTGCATTGTTATGCATAGGTGCTGTTCTCGAATTGCTTAGGTTTCCAATTGGAGTTGAAGACCCAGCTGTAGAATAAAAGTTTGATGTGGCACCAGCTACAGGTAAATTTTTCTTAGGTAACTGAATTTCTGAGGTTTGTGTCCGTAAAATTGGTGAACTGATAGGACGGGACTGATGCAAAGAAGGAACAACAGAAAGATGTTGCCTTTCCGGAATTACGGTATTTGTTTGGTGCAAAGAAGAACGCATCAATGCTGGAACTTGTTGAGATAATGATGACACACTTGTTGGGTGCTGCGGTGTTGTAACATTCATGCCTGCCATTCCAGACCTCACTGAATTAATCTGCGAATGCTTTTCCCTGGAAGATGTTGGGGAAGTAACATCTGTAGTAGTGTAGACAACATTTCTCTCAGTTGGATATTGTCGTAAAAATGGATTGCTTATTTCTCGTCTCCATCCACTCTGCAAATAGAAAAAACACCTGCTTATCAAAATGAAGAAAATTTTGTTCTAACATTAGACATAATCATTGTTAAATTTTTGCATCTTTATATACGCAATAGCCATTCCCAGACACTAGCATTCATACTAGAATCCACTAGAGGAATAATGGCAAACAGATTAGGGTCATTTCATTTATTTCACTCAGGAGAGGACCAATTTTCTGGATCAGGACAAAATTTCCTAGCAACCAAACCATTATCAAATTGCGCGATAATTATTTACCCCGTGGACTTAACTGCAAGAACTTCATTAATTTAGTAAGTTTACACTGTTTTATTTTTAAATTTTTTTATCCAACTGTTATAAGTTGTGTAGCCCTTGAAAAATTGGCTGCATATTTTTCAGGACAAAAATTGTTGCATAAGCCTAAGTTACGCACCATTCCAAGATTGCTTGATGGAGTTGGGGATGGGAGTGAAACTTCAACCTTCTCCTCTACTTTTCCCTCATTCCCATTTATATTATCCGGTAAACCAGCCCCACCGGCCTTAATCATATCCAACAGCTTTACAGTATCTTCATTTGATAGGTTACCAGCTTGGCCAGCTGTAAGGGCAAAAACCAACTCCGGATTCTTAAGCAATACAGCAAGCAACTCAAGATCTGGTTCAGTAGTACTTGCATTACCAATTTGAGATGAGACAGGTGCCGTTGTTGAAGCTGCACCATTTATAATAACATTATCAGTGGTGGTAACCTGTGTTTCTCCGCTATCAGCAGCATCGGCAGGCTGTTCAGCCAGAATTTCCAGGGTTAATGTATCGTCATAGTCCATTTCAAGGTCCCATGGTTCCTTTGGATTAGATGGTATCTCCTGGATTGCATGATACATGGTTTCTTTCTCTCGATGGGTTCTGTTTTTCTGAATTTCAACCTCTTTACTATTCTCTCCAGCACCAACTCTCCATACCACATTGAGTTTCACTTCTGCAGAAAGGAAAGGGCACAAACGGTTGAAATTTGCAGTGAAGCTCACAGAACAACAAGGATACTCCATCAATAAGAGATTAAAAAAATTGAAAAACAATCAGAACTGTGAGAAACTTTTAGCTGCAAGAAATATAGGCCAAGCATAATTTGTATAAACAAGACAAAGACATTGTTTTGCTAACTAGGACCAATGTTGTTCCGTATCACTGTAAATTACATGTATATTTGAAAGGTGAATATAAAAAAGAAAAGTAGAAGTGACAATGTATCCATAAAAGGTACCTCTATAATCATGACTGCTGGAAATTTATTAACCGATGAAACAGGCTGAAGGTATTGATTGAGCTAATCGTTATAAGGTCCAGTAATATCAATACCAAGACAGGAGAAAAAAACTATCATAACAAGAGCAAAACTAGTCTCCTAGCATGGTCTTCACGTTTTAATAGAAATCTCGAACACTGGATGAACATAAATTATATAAACTGAATTCTTAAGCCACAAATCATAGTGGCATGCAGACAGATAGACTAACTGCTTTTTCATTGCTTTGCGATAAATTAACAGACATATGGCGGTCATTAAGGTTGCTCAACAAATTTTGTTTCACCGTGCACTGCAAAAATGCAACATGGGCCTTATATTCAACAACATAAAATTAGCTCCAGTAATACAAAAGCACTTTGAACTTGTAACATCTTTTCAATTATCATTTAAGCACCAAAATGCCACAAGTCAAAAAATTTAAAACACCACTTGTAACTAATCAGAAAAATGAAGAGTCCATTCAAATACCAAATGGAATTAAAAGGAATCTCATTTCTAAATTTCATAGCATTTGGATGTTCAAGATCGTTAAATAGTGTCCTCACTGATTATGGGGTGAAGGTAAACTTCTTGAGCTTCATGGTGAACCTACCATTTTATTAGAGGAATCAAACCATTACATAGCTGTGGAAAGCAAGATAAAATAAAATCTATTCTCATTCTTGTATGGGAATGAACTCTCAGTGATTTGGTCTGATTAAGCCACCAACATTTAGAACCTCTCAGCAAGGATCTCATCAAAGTAACTGCACCGATAAATTTTTGCTTCATTGCACCAGTAGTATCAATCCAGAAAGATAAACAAATCTGATGGCAACCAGCAATTTTTTATTTTCATTTGGTAAAAAAAAAAAAACTATTAGTGAATCAGCGAGAGGACAGATTTGAACCACAGGCCACAACCACATGAATGTAGCATATAGCCAAACAGCCTATGTAGCTTTTGTCATTTACTAGTACATTTTCTATTAGAACAAATATGCTAAACCACCATTGCACGATGGTATAGACATTAAACTATGGACAGGGTCATTTCAAATCCAATGGAAGGTAAAATTTATCAGAAAAATAAATGGTGCTCATTAATTCTGCAAATGACGTATACGATATAGACGTTTGAAGCTTATCAGAAACAGAAAAACATATTTGAAATATATTATTGTAACAAAATTTTGCTTTTAGTTATAATTGATCGACAGGAAAACGTAAAAGAAAAGGAATATACAATAGAAACCAATTTTTACACAAAATGAAGAGGTGGTTATATTGATACGAGATAAAAAGAAATTTTGGCCAGTAGGAGAGGTAATCAAGAGAAAAGCCAGCATATGTGTTTGCAGGAGCAATTGAATCTCCATCCCTGAAAACCTGAAAATTATCTCTGATATGCTCCCATAGCTCAAGGTTCAAGGAACAGTTAAATGGTCTCTTTCCTTTTCTATAGAGATTCCCTTTTCTATAAAGAGACATTCTTTCTACACTAACATTATAGGCAAGCACATAAGGAACCAACAAAATAAATCTGAAAGCAAGTGTACCTGGTGGTGCCAGCCATGGGACCAGTACCCTCTTGCACTTCTCCTCTGGAGGCTCCTTAATGTCCATTTTTTGCTTTGAGTCAAGATGGGTCTCCAGCCTATCAGAAATTTTTGGTTGAACTATTACTGGTTTCGTGTGCTCCTCAATTGGAGTCCGAACCAGAACTTTTGATGCTGGAGGCAAAATGCTGGCTTGAGTGGTTGTGAATTTATTTAAACCTTCAACTTTTACTTCATTCCTTCCATTAGATGAAGAACCAGTTTTCCCATATTTATTTTGCATATGCATAGCTCGCAATTTTGCTTTTTGAATATCATCAGCAGACATTGGACGAGCTTGACTCAAAGGAGCTGCTCTTGTGGCCTGTGGGCTTCTGCCAGCCATTTTTTGACCTGGCTGTTCCAGTTCCACAAACTGGACTTTTCTGCGTTCCCTGTTATCTGGCTACTGGTTAAGGCAATAAATTCTGCTCATCCATATGTAATACATATAAATACTCAAGAATATTGCTTACACCATGCAACCCTTTTTCCTATTAATTGCTATCTAAGGTCTAGTTTGGCTAGACCTTTATCCTTTCTTGAAGGAAAATAGTTGCATTCAAATCAATAGCAGAAACCATATTGAAATTTTATTAGAAATCCATTAGATCCCCCAAAGTAAGCAGAAAGTAACTCAAAATAATATGAGATCACATTTGGCGATCTTTTAACATTTCTATTGAAAAGGAGCCAATAAATACAATAAAATAGCCAGAGAGGCCAGAGTTGATAAAAATTAACATTCATAATAGAGTTAATTTCCAGAATAAGGAATTTCATTTTTCATCTATTCCTACATAGAACTGTTATGAGCCCAAAAATTAGTAGTGAATAAGGAAAAAAAATTCAAAAGGATACAGGACAAAGATACACCAAGGATGTTCTTCCTTGCAGAGTCATCTGAAGCTGCTGTTAATAATTTAAATGCTTGTGGAGATTCTAGCTTCCTGAACAAGAAAACCATACTTAATACCTCCACAACTACCATGCCAATGCAAAGGAGGCCAAAGAAATATCAGATTACATATTAATTTCACACCTGAAATTTTCCGAACTTTCATCCAAAGAAGCAAGAATGGCCTCCTGAACAGCCAAAAAAGAGAACTAGTTAGCAATCATAGAACCCAAACCCAGCTTTCAGCAGTTTCTCAATTGATGAGTTAGCTCTTACCGAAACATTATTATTGGACTGCCATGATTCATCAGCCATAATTTCGCCAATGCTGCACCATGTTTAGAGTGCAGTGATAAGAAACTATTTAAAAAAATGTTGCAGGTTCAAGCAGCAAAGATAAGAACTTGCCTCTGTTTCAGAATTAACTCGTTCTGTGCATCAGTACAAGATTTTGTGCAATTAGGTTTCTTCAAAGCTTGGCGTCTAGCAAACATCTTGCTCCATTTTGATAACAAAATCCTTGCCCTGTTTGATAAATCTGATCTTCAAATCAGATAAATGAGATTCAAAAATATGCCAAAGGATGCAAAAAATTATTAGCTAAACAGCAAATTATTTTTCATCGAAAATGAAATCGTAGAGAAATAAAAAAAATATATTGTAAAAAAATAGAGTTAAAAATTCAAAATGAACTATGATACAAGACATTTTTTGATAAAGGAACATTATAGAAAAGTTATAGACTCTGTATAGCAGAACCACACCTGATGCCTTGTAAATACGTAGTCTTTTAACACTTTGCAGTATAGCTGACATTTGCTCCGGGAAAGCTTTATGCAGTGGCAAGTGAGAAAACACCTGCACGCCAGCCAATCAATGTAATTCCAAGCTAAGTTATGAGGCAAATATTAACAAAATCATCCCTCCATAATCCATATATAGTCACATACGTCAAGGATTGCAGAAAGAACACTTGTTTGTTCCTCATCAACTGCTTGACTCAACCATGTTGCTAAAATCATCACTCCACCTTTCGTTAAAAAGCTATAGCCATAACAATTGCACGAGGTAAGCATGGTAAACGATATAACATAATTCAAAGTTCATATAGCATTTCTAAGTATACCAAAATAGGACAGAGGAATTTTCTATCTGCAAGATCTGCTCCATCAGCTTCACCTGCCCTGAAAACGTCTCTTCTTTTCGCATCAAACTGAAAATATTCTCGATAAAATGCTTATCCAATTCATCCATGCCAACTAGAGAATCATCCTGCCCAGAACAAGATGGTGCTTCTTCACCATTGAGAGGGCCAATAGAGTTTAAGGGAAAATGATCAATGGGTATCACACTGGTAGGGCCAGCAGAGCTTAAGGGAACAAGATCAACAGGAATCATAGAGTCAGAGCTGCTTGGGACACCATCAGTCTGTGGCTCTTTACATGCATTAGATTTAATTGCCCTCTCCCTTGACAATCGAACTAGTTTCCTCACTCTACTACGTTGGGTAGCAAAAAAATCCTTAACCTACACAGGATACAGCAGAAAGGTATTAACAATAACTGGCATGCATTTCATCTTCTAAAATATATGGTTCAGTGGAATTGATATCAAAACAATAAAAAAGACAAAACTAACAGCCAGTAACAAAAGGCCACCAGGAAAATATCTTTTAATTTCAGTAAATGATGTCGAAACAATAAAAAGACAAAACTAACAGCCAGTAACAAAAGCCATCAGGAAAACACGTTTTAATTTCAGTAAATTCCAAAAGGTAATCAGAAAAGAAAACAATGGAACTGGATTTCAGAGACGATCAAAAGAAGAGATATGTAGAAAATAAGAATGCAAAGTCTGTCCAGAGAAGAAAAGGAACCTGTGTGGCAGTAACGCCAAATTGAGCACTGATCTCACTGGACTCCCTCTTACTTATTGCATCTTTCATCGAGAAAACTTCTTGCATGTACTTTAAAGCCTTAGGGTTTACCAAATCTCTAGGTCTCTTTCCTGTGATATTAACAATATAGCGAAATAGCAAGGAAGACAAGTAAGTAGTACAAAAAGAATACTTGCTATCTGATGGGAATAAAAAAAATCTTGTATGTTGAGATGTAAAAGCATACAAAATGCAAAACCAATTGCTAGAGGGAAAATAAATAATTAGGCACAAAGGTTTCTGTTCTGTGTCACTTATTACTTTTTCCCTGAAAACTAATTAACATTACACCTTGAAAAACAAATAGGCAAGTAAATACCCCGATAAAACTTGACACGAAAAAAAGGCAGTTTTAATCATTTATCACATCAAACAAAATAGGCATACAAAACAATTACAGAAGCTGATAAACCAATAAGTTTTTCCAAAAATGATCTGTTATATGAAATCTCCAAGATTTAGAAACTTTGACTCATTTTCATTAGCACAGAAAATTAACTTCGAAATTCATAGAGCTACAAATTAATGAATCACAACCACCATGTGGATACCACCTTCAAAACTCACCAATTTTTATTGACAGGGCACCAGCGGCCTGCATATGCCAGTAAAATTCTCGTTAGTTAAGATCACAAATGGAAATAAAATTATCATGCAAAATAACTATAATTTTTATTCAAAGGACAGGCATCAAAAATATTAACGGAAAGCCGTATACCCATCCTATAGCCTTCATATAGCATAGGATTTAACAAATACTACCAAGTACCAAGTTTTATCATGAAGAGGCTCTATATGTTACACTTTTGCCAGCACTGCACTTTCAGCATCTTCACATTTCATATAGGCAAAGCTTAGCAAGATAAAATTCCAGCCAATTTAAAACACTTTAACATAAACATGAGATACATATGCAATTTCGTTATGTGACTGTGTGCAAATACTTCAATTCCTATGGTATCTACCGTGCTCAGCACTTAATATGTTATTTGCGTAATAAATTAAGCTGCATCCCGTGTGTCTGTAATAAGAAAGTCTTGAAATAGTTCACCGTAGGAAAGTTCTAATTGCCCCAAAAATAAATAATTAGCGAGTATTGGTTATATCTACTTCTGCAGAGTTTTTTTGTAATTCAGCCGAATTAATGACAATATAATATTTAAGTAAATAACTTCATCTTCCTTGGAAAGAAAGCTGAACTTTTCAAGAACTCACCATTTCTTGCGACAGAGGATTGACTCCAGTTAATCTGCATTGTTTGACAACAACGTTTTGAAGCTGCTCGATCTGGCTGTGGAAAAGCTCTCTCTGCGAGTCCAAAAATTTCTGAAACGATTCCACTGAACTCCCAATCTCTATCTCCATAGAATTCTCCTTCAACGCCTCCATTATCTAACTCAAAACTCGATGTTCTAGACGGACGGAGATCACTCATTAGAATACAACTAAAAAACTAGGAAACTGAAAAAGAAAAAACGAATTCTGGTTAGGGTTTTGTTACAGGGAATAGGCAGTGTAGATAGATAGATACGGATGGAGCTGGTTCGATCAAGCGAATCCGAACGGGGCTGGAAAGTGAAGCCCACGGTAGACAATTCGCGTGTCGGCGCGTGTGTGTTCTTGATCCGGTTCTTCGGCTCGGGCCGTTTCATCCGAGGCCCCATGTGTCCATTCATATTAATTAATAAAGAATCTATTAAGTAATTGCAAATTACTAACCCACTTGTTTAGCAGTCAGCCGGACGCCCTTATATATTTCTAAATTATTAAAAAAAAATTAAAATCTTATTTTAAAAAATTTATCTTACCAAATTGCATTTGAAAATAGAAATATATTTAATTAACAGTTTGTATGTTAAGTGAGATGTGATTCTTATATTTGGGTGGCGTAGGAATTTTGATAATTCAAAAGTTTTTGACGTTGAGTTGGACTAAAGCAAATTAAAATGGGACTTAATCAAAAGTGACCACAGTTTATAATTGGTATTCAAAAAAAACCACTATTCATAGTTTCAATCAAAATT
>JAVXUL010000001.1:18934757-18948787 GCA_035590515.1 Trichilia minutiflora
CTTGCTTGTGCTTGTACGAGTTGCTTGAAGATTACGGTTCTTGTTCGGTCACTGACACGCGCTTAAGCGGTCTGAACCAATAGTCCGTAGCTTTCCTTTCTGGATATTTTCGTCGGATTTTTTTAAAATCTATTTTCTTCTGATTAATATCTAAGAATATTTGTATTGAGACAGCAAGTACTGAATCATAGGAAAAAAAATTTTTTTAAATAAAAGCAACAAACAATATTTGATACATATTCATATTCTATAATTTTTAATATTACATCCAGCTGTCTTATAAATAATATTCC
This sequence comes from Trichilia minutiflora, assembly GCA_035590515.1. NCBI lineage: Eukaryota > Viridiplantae > Streptophyta > Magnoliopsida > Sapindales > Meliaceae > Trichilia > Trichilia minutiflora. The sequence continues at coordinate 18,935,051 of JAVXUL010000001.1, forward strand.
TTTCAAAATAAATTAACTGAAAAATGAAAAAAAACTATTTTTCTTCTAATAAATATACCATTTTCATTAAAAAAATATTGCAATTGAAAATAAACAATATTTGATACAATTTATCTTTATATTCAGTATTCACCGTTTTTATATCATTCATGCGCATGACTCATCTTTATAAATTTTGAGATCATTTACTATTCTATCAACTTATTAACTAATTGATAAATGTCGTATTATTTAAAATACTACATTTAAAATATGTAGCTTTACCTTTTCTAGTTGTAAAATCAATACAAAATCCAAAGACATTAGAGTAAATTATCCCCTAAATTTTAGTCAAATTATATATTTTATAATCATATTAGTCAATTTAATACATTTAACTGTGATAATAATTTTATAATAAAAAGAATATTATAATAATTATAAATACTAAATAAACTATTTAAGGTAGTAAAATTTTTAACGAATCAATTTAACTAAAACGTATAATTTTTTATCAATCAATAGCATTAAAGTGTACTTTTCATAAAATTTAAATCTTTTAAACTAACAAAATTATTTTACTTTTGATCAAATCTAAACCATTTAAACTAATAAAATTTTTTAATGAATTAAGAGGATTAAATTCTATTTTTTTTTTTAATGATACTCTGATCAAATGTAACTGTTGAGATATTTTGATATGATTCCCATATTTGTTCTGAAAGAAAGTTTTATTAGACAAACAAATAGGGACCTTCAACCAACCGAACGACCCAATGGATCGTCTATTTTTCCTAATGGACATTAAAGATCCATTTTACCAATAATTCCAAAAATCTGTCCACTCTCAGTCTCAGTGGTCTTTTTTGTATATATATAGCATTTGACTCACTCGAGAAAGCCCATTCCCAGACATCCATTTTTAAATTTCAGGTAAAATAAAAAATATGCCGAGCCCTGGCTTCGTTCCCATTACAGAGAGAGAGAGAGAGAGAGAGAGGAGTAAGGTAGAACTCCGGTATGTTGTATATGTTTTTGTCAAATTAAATATCGAGGGGACGTTCTCAACATTCAGGAAGCTGCAATTGCAGTCCAAAGTCCCTTCCTCCGAGAATTGAAACATCCAACTTCCATCTCCATCCTGAGTTAGTTTCATTTAACCTTACAAGATTATCTTCTTCTATCACGCCATGTATTTCCATTCTTGTTATGGTCACGAACCTCCCGATACCCAGAAGAATTCCATTGTCTTGACCGGCCAGGTGCTGAGCTCCACCCGGTATTCGTTCTGGGTTCTGGTAATTTCCTTCCCGAAATATAGTCCGGTGGTGGCCTAGTTGGACTATTCTCTGGACTCCATGATTCAAATCCATCATTACTTGCATATCCATTTCTTTCCCTACGAGGAACTGACAGCAACTGAGGCTGCTGCACAGGGCCTTCAAATGATGATGCACTATAATCGGTTTGATTAACTTGATATCGATGGTTTGAAGATAATCGCTGACTTCCTCTCCCAGGATCAGACGGGGTACCTAAATTTCCCATTGGTTGCCTAGAGGAATACAATGATGCAACGTGTACAGAATCAGACATGAAGTGTTGTGGTTGTGACCTTATCGGTGTTGGCGTTGAAGCATGCAAGGAAAATTCTCTCTCTAGTGCATTGCCGTGCATAGGTGCTGCTCTCGAATTCCTAAGGTTTTCAATTCGAGTTGAAGACCCAGCTGTAAAATGAAAGTTTGATGTGTTACTAGCAATAGGTAAATTTTTCATACTTAAGTGAATTTCTGAGGTTTGTGTCTGTAGAATTGGTGAACTGATGGGACGGGACTGATGCAATGAAGGAACAACAGAAGGTTGTTGCCTTTCAGTTATTCTGATATTTGTTTGGTGCAAAGAAGAACGCATCGATGCTTGAACTTGTTGAGATAATGATGACACACTTGTGGGGTGCTGCGGTATTGTAACATTCATGGCTGGAATTCCCGACCTCACTGAATTAATCTGCGAATGCTTTTCCACAGAAGATGTTGGAGAAGTAATTTCTGGGGAAGTGTAGACAACATTGCTCTCCAACGGATATGGTCGTGAAAACGGATTCCTGATTTCTCGTCCCCATCCATTCTGCAAATAGAAAAAACAGCTGCATCATCAAAATTGAGAAAATTTTGTTCATATTTATGGCCAAACTCGTATCAAAATCATTTTTTCCAGGAAAAACAAAAATAAAAATGGTTTACTCCTTAATTTTTTTGCATTATTACACGTTAGCCACTCTCACACACTAACATTCATACTAGAATACACTAGAGGAATAATGGCAGACAGGTTAGGATTTTTTCATTTATTTGCACGCAGGAGAGGACCACTTTTCCGGATCATGACAAAACTTCCCATCAACCAAACCTTCATTAAATTGCATGGTAATCATTTCAACCGTGGGATATGGGAACTTAAAAGATGGATTGCCGCACCTTAACTGCATGAACTTCATTAATTTTGCAAGTTCAAATATTTTATTTATTTACTTTTTTTATCCAACTGTTATAAGTAATATAGCCCACAAGAAATTGGCCTTATATTTTTCAGGACAAAAATGGCTGCATAAGCCTAGGTTACGCACCGTTCCAGGATTGCTTGACGGAGTTGGGGATGGGAGCGAAACTTCAACCTTCCCCTGTACTTTTCCCTCAACCCCATTTGTATTACCCGATAAACCAGCCCCACCAGCCTTAATCATATCTAGCAGCTTCACGGTATCTTCATTTGATAAGTTAGCAGCTTGGCCAGAAGTCAGGGCAAAAACCAACTCTGGATTTTTAAGCAGTACAGCTAGCAACTCAAGATCTGGTTCAGTAGTACTTGCATTACCAATATGAGACGAGATAGGTGCCTTTGTTGAAGTTGCACCATTTACAATAACATTATCAGCGGTGGCAACCTGTGTTTCTCCACAATCAGCAGCATCGGGAGGCTGTTCAGTTGGAATTTCCAGGGTTAATGTATCATCATAGTCCATTTCAAGGTCCCATGGCTCCTTGGGATTAGATGGTATCTCCTGGAACGTATGATACATGGTTTCCTTCTCCCGATGGGTTCTGTTTTTCTGGACTTCAACCTCTTTACTATTGTCTCCAGCACCGACTCTCCAAACCACGCTAGGTTTCACTTCTGCATAAAGGAAAGGGCACAAATTGTTGATATTTGCAGTGAAGGTCACAGAACAACAAGGACACTCCATCAATAAGAGAGAGACAAACAAAAAAAGATAAAGAGTCACAACCGTGAGAAACTTTTAGCCGCAAGAAACATTGGACGAGCATAAGCTATATAAAAAAGATAAAGACATTATTTTGCTAACTGGACCAATATTGTTCATATCATGATTACATGCACATACATATATATTTTAAAGGTGAATATTAAAAAAAAAAAAAACATTGGAAGTGACTGGGTTCATCAACTTAGTCACAATCAATCAGAAACTGTACCCTGTAAAAGGTACATCCACAATCATGACCTGATGACCACTACAAATTTATTAACAGATGAAACTGGCTGCGGTTATTTACTGAGCTAATAGTGATACTAAGGTCCAGTAAAATCAATACCCAGACAGCAAAAAAAAAACAATAATAAAATAGAGTAAAACTGGTCTCCTATCATGGTCTTCGCATTTTAACAGAAATCTCAACCGCTGGATAGACGTAAATTATATAATCTGAATTCTTAAAAGTCAAAAATCATAAGTGGCACGGAGGCAGATGGACAAACTGCTTTTTAATTGTTTTATTATAAACTTACAGACATATGCTGGCCATTAAGGTTGCTCAGCATATTTTGTTTATTGTTCACTCAAAAATGCAAAGGGACATTATATTCAACATCATAAAATTAGCTCCAGTAAGACAAAAGCACTTTGAGCTTGTAGCATCTTTTCAATTCATTTAAGCGCCAAAATATCACAAGTCAAAACAACTCTTGCATTTCATCAATAAAATAAAGAGTCTATTCAAATACCAAATGGCAAAAGAAGGAATTCCATTTCTAAATTTTATAGCATTTGGATATTCAAGCTTCATGAAATAGAGTCCTCACTGAAGGTAAATTTTTGAGCTACGTGGTGAACCTATCATTTTATTAGAGGAATCGAACCCATACATAGCTATGAAAAGCAAGATAGGACAAAATCTATTCTCATTCTGGTATGTTAATGACCTCTCAGTGACTTGGTCTGATTAAGGCACCAACATTTTGAACTGCACAGTGAGGATCCTATCAAAGTAACTGCACCAATCGAGTTTTGCTTCATCACACCATTAGTATCAATCCAGAAGGATAAACGAATCCAAAGGCCACTGGCAATTTTTTATTTCCATTTGGTAAAAAAGAGCTATTAGTAACTCAGCAAAAGGACAGATTTGGACTACAGGCCTCCACAACCACGTAAATGTAACATTTAGCCAAACAGACTGTGTAAGCCACCATCGCACGCCGGTATAGACATTAAATTTATAGAGAGAGTCATTTCAAATGCAATGGAAGGTAACTTTTATCAGAAAAATAAACAGTGCTCATAAATTTTGCAAATGACATATGTGATATGGATGTTTCAAGCTCATCAGAAACAAAAAAACACGTGTAATCTATTATTGTACCAAATTTTTGCATTTAGATATAATTATTCAACAAGAAAATGTAAAAATATACAACAGAAACCAATTTTTACACAAAATAGGCGGTTATTATATTCATACGAGATAAACAAGAAATTTTGGTTGGTAGGAGAGGTAATCAAGAGAAAAGCTAGCATCTGTGGTTGCAGAAGCAATTGAATCTCCATCCCTGAAAACGTGATAATTATCTCTGCTATGCCCTCAATAGCTCAGGGTTCAAAGAACTCTTCCCTTTTCCGTACAGAGACATTCTTTCTACACTAATATTATAGGCAAGCATGTAAGGAACCAACAAAAAAAAAATCTGAAAGCAAGTGTACCTGGTGGTGTCTGCCATGGGACCAGTACCCTCTTGCACTTCTCGTCTGGAGGCTCCTTAGTGTCCATTTTTTGCTTTGAGCCAAGAGGGGCATCCAGCCTACCAGAAACTTTTGATTGAACTATTACCGGTTTCTTGTGCTCCTCAATTGGAGGCTGAACCAGAACTTTTGATACTGGTGGCAAAATGTTGACTTGAGAGGTTGTGGATTTGTTTAAACCTTCAGTCTTTACTTCATTACTTCCATTAGATGAAGAACCAGTTTTCCCATATTTATTCTGCATATGCATAGCTCGCAATTTTGCTTTCTGAATATCATCAGCAGACATCGGACGAGCTTGACTCAAAGGAGCTGCTCTTGTGGCCTGTGTGCTTCTGCCAGCCATTTTTTGACCTGGCTGTTCCACATACTGGACTTTTCTGCGTTCTCTGTTATCTGGCTACTGGTTAAGGCAATAACTTCAGCTCATCCATATGTACGACACACAAAGAATCAAGAATATTGCTTACACCATGCAAAACCTTTTCCTATTAATTACTATCTAAGGTCTAGTTTGGCTATGCCTTTAATACCTTCTTGAAGGAAAATAGCTGCATTCAAATTAATAGCAGAAAACATATTGAAATTTTATTACGAATCCATTAAATCTCCCAAAATAAGCAGATAGTACCTCAAAATGTCGTGCAATGGCATCTGGCTATCTTATAACATTTCTATTGAAAAGGAGCCAATAAATAGGAATAGATATAAATATATATGTATATATATATATCCCTCGAAAGGGGCAGATTTGAAAAAAGTTAATATTCACAATAGAATTAATTTCCAGACTAAAGAATTTCATTTTTCATATATTCCTACATAGAAATATTACAAGCTTTAACGTTGCTAGTGAATAAGAGAAAAAAGGTCAAAAGGATACAGGACGAAGATACACCAAGGATGTTCTTCCTCGCAGAGTCATCGGAAGCTGCTGTCAATAATTTAAGTGCTTGTGGAGATTCTAGCTTCCTGGACAAGAAAACTATGCTTAATACTTCCACAACTACCACAGCAGTGCCGCAGAGGCCAAAGAAATATCAGATTACATATTAATTCCACACCTCAAATTTTCTGAACTTTCATGCAAAGAAGTGAGAACTGCCTCCTGAACAGCCAAAAAAGAGAACTAATTAGCAATCACAAAACCCTAAACCCCGCTTTCAGCAGTTTCCCAATTGATGTGTTAGCACTTACCGAAACATTATTTTTTGACTGCCATGATTCATCAGCCATAATTTCGCCTATACTGCACCATGTTTAGAGTGCAATGATAAGAAACTACTTGAAAAAATCTAGCAGGTTCAAGCAGCAAAGATAAGAACTTGCCTCTGCTTCAGAATTAATTCATTCTGCACATCAGTACAAGATTTTGTGCCATTAGATTTCTTCAAAGCCTGGCTTCTTGCAAACGTCTTGCTCCATTTCGATAGCAAAATCCTTGCCCTGTTCGATAAGTCTGATCTTCAAATCAGATAAATGACATTAAAAAATATGCCAAAGGTTGAAAAAAATTATTAGCTAAACACAACTTATTTTTCATCAAAAATGAAGTCATACAGCAATCAGGAAAAACTTATTGTAAGAAAAGTAGAGTTAAAAATTCAAAATGAACAATGATACAAGGCCTTTTTTGACAAAAGCGCATCATGGATAAGTTATAGAGGTCTGTATAGCAGAACCACACCTGATGCCCTGTAAAAACGTAATCTTTTAACACTTTGCAGTATAGCTGACATTTGTTCTGGGAAAGCTTTATGCAGTGGCAAGTGACAGAACACCTGCACACCAGCCAATCAATGTAATTCTAACCTAAATTAAAAGGCAAATATTGACTAAATCATCCCTACATAATCCATATATAGTCACATACATCAAGGATAACAGAAAGAACACTTGTTTGCTCCTCATCAACCGCTTGACTCAACCATGTTGCTAAAATCATCACTCCGCCTTTGGTTAAAAAGCTGCAGCAATAACAACTGCACTAGGTAAGCATAGTAAACAATATAACATATTTCAAAGTTCATAGAGCATTTCTGCACATACCAAAATAGGACAGAGGAATTTTGTATCTGCAAGATCCACTCCATCAGCTTCACCTGTCCTGAAAATGTCTCTTCTTTTTGCATCAAACTAAAAATATTATCGATAAAATGTTTATCTAAGTCATCCATGCCAACTAGAGAATCATCCCATCCAGAACAAGATGGTGCTTCTTCAGCATTGAGAGGGATAATAGAGTTTAAGGGAAAATGATCAATGGATATCACACTGGTAGGGCCAGCAGAGCTTAAGGGAACAAGATCAATAGGAATCATAGAATCAGAATTGATTGGGACCCCATCAGTCTGTGGCTCTTTACATGCATTAGATTTAATTGCCTCCTCCCTTGACAATCGAACTAGTTTCCTCACTCTAGAACGTTGGCTAGCAAAAAAATCCTTAACCTACACGGGATACAGCGGAAAGGTATTAACAATAACTGCTAAAACTTATGGTTCAGTGGAAACAATATCAAAACAATAAAAAAGGCAAAACTAACAACTAGTAACAAAAAGCCATCAGTTAAACATCTTTTAATTTCAGTAAATTCCAAACAGCTTTCAGAAAATAAAACAACGGAACTTTATTTTAGGGACAATCAAAAGGAGAGAAATATAAAAAATAAAAATGCAAAGTGTGTCCAGAGAAGAAAAGGTACCTGTGTAACAGTAACACCAAATTGAGCACTGATCTCACGGGATTCCCTCTTACTTATTGCATCTTTCACAGAGAAAACTTCTTGCATGTACTTTAAAGCCTTAGGGTTTACCAAATCTCTAGGTCTCTTTCCTGTGATATTAACAATATAACAAATAGCAAGGAAGACAAGTAAGCAGTAGAAATAGAATACGTGCTATCTGATGGGAATAAAAAATATATCTTGTATGTCAAGACATGGAAGCATATAAAATGCAAAACCAATTGCCAGAGGAAAAATAAATAATTAGGCACAGAGATTTCTCATTCTCTGTCAGTTATTACTTGTTTTCCTGAAAACTAATTAACACTACGCCTTGGAACACAAATAGGTAGGCAAATATCCCAATAACAGTTGACACCACCGTAAGGCAGTTTTAATCATTCATCATATTAAAGAAAACGCATACAAAACAATTACAGAGGCTGATAAACAAATAAGTTCTTCCAAGATGATCTGTTCTATAAAAATCTCCAAGATATAGAAATTCAACTCATATTTATTAGCACAGAAAATTATCCTTGAGATTCATGGAGGTACACGTTTATGAATCACAACCATCATGTGGATACCACCATCAAACCTCACCAATTTTTATCGATAGGGCACCAGCAGCCTGCATTTGCCAACAAAATTCTCATTAGTTAACATTATAAATGGAAATAAAATTATCGTGCAAAATAACTATAGTTTTTATCAAAAGGACAGGCATAAAAAATATTAATGGAAAGCCTTATAAGAGTCCTATAGCCTTCATATAGCATAGGATTTAACGAATACTACAAAATAACAAGTTTTATCATGAAGAGGCCTTATATGTTAGAATTTTGCCAGCACTGTAACTTTGAGCATCTTCATATTATAGGCAAAAGCTTACAGCTAATTTACAAAATTTAATATAAACAAGAGATACATAAGTAATGCAATGTGTGATTGTGTGCAAATATCTGAATTCCTTTGGTATTCAGCCGAATTAATTACAAGATAATATTTAACTAACTAATTTGCTCTTCCTCGGAAAAAAAGCTTAACTTTTCAAGAACTCACCATTTCTTGCGACAGAGGATTGACTCCAGTTAGTCTGCATTGTGTGATAACAACGTTTTGAAGCTGCTCGATCTGGCTGTGGAAAAGCTCTCTCTGTGAGTCCAAAAATTTCTGAAACGATTCCACCGAACTCCCAATCTCTATCTCCAATGAATTCTTCTTCAACGCCTCCATTATCTAACACAATACTCAACGCTCTAGACCGACAGAGACCACTCATTAGAGTATAAATTAAAGAATTACGAAAACTGAAAATGAAAAAAAGAATTTCTGTTAGAGATATAATTAGGGTTAGGGGTTTTGTTAAGGGGAATAGGCAGCATACGTAGATAGAGATCCAGGGAGCTGGTGCGTTCAAGCGAATGCTAACGCGGCTGGAAAGTAAAGCCCACGGTAAACAGTTCGCGCGTCGGCGCGTGTGTTTCTTGATCCGGTTCTTTGGTATTGGGGCCGTTTCAGGCTTTCAGCCTAGCCCCATCTGTCCATTTATATTCATTAATAAAGAATCTCTCAAGTAAATTTGCAAATTACTATTTACTAATCTCCTTATTTGGCAGCCAGCCAGACGCCATTGTATATTTCTAAATTATTAAAAGAAATTAGAAAAGCTATTATTGAAAAAAAATTATCTTACGAAATTATGTTAAAAAGATTAATAAACAGTTTAATGTTAACTCAAAAGTTTTCGACAACCAATTAGAATTTTTTATCTTTCCTAAGCACAACACTAATGATTATAAAATATCTCAATTTTACTCTTACTTCATAATACTCTCCCTGGGTAACCCAACTATGTTGTTTTATGTAACGGTTGCCATTGAATATAAATTATGCATAATTCATTTGACATATTTGCAAAAAAGTTTAGGAAAAAATGTAAAAATGATCATTTTTGAAATTATTTTTCTAAAATAATTATATTAAAAAAATGTTAATCAATTAAATAAAAAATGTGTTTTTTCTAACGATTTTACTCTTTATTCGAAAATTAATTTTTTTATTGTATTCGAAAGTGTATTTTTGAATATAATATTTTTTTATCATGTTCGAAAGTATATTTTTGAATACAATAAAAAAATTAATTTTTAAATGAAGGATAAAATCATTTTAATATTTTTTAAATATAATTATTTTAAAAAAATGATTATTTTTGTATTTTTTCCAAAAATTTATTGATGTGTTAAGGCCAAAATTAAGCATGCATTTTACTGTATGTATTTTATCGATTATAGATTATTATCCTGGCCTCAAAATCAAGAAGTTTATAATACAAATAAATATTTTGTTGTCGTTAAAAGTTCTTTTAATAATTTTTATCAAGTTATATAGTTAAATTATTAGCCTTAAAGCCAGGACATCAATTATAGAATAAATATCAAACTATCCAAAAATCAAACATAATAACAAATAGAAAGTTTTATTTTCGATCTCAAAAACAAGATATTAATTAGAAGATAAAGATCTAATATGATTAAGTCCCAAAATCAATCCCAAAATCAAGATATCTACTATTAGAATAACAAATTGGTCACATAGTTTAAAAAAAAGTAAATAATTATTGTGAGAAATATAAAAAATTAAAAGATATGTATTAGATATACAATAATCTTTAGTAATATGTGATAATCATTCTTATTTAATGTTTGAACCTAAATTACATGAGCAATTATTAATTCGCCAACCCATAACTATACTAACGGACAATACGTAACGAGCAATCGAAGAAAAATGTGCAATAAGAGAAAATGAGTGGCACAATAAGTATATAAAATAAAATATAAAGGGTGATCAGAGAAAAATAGATAGTATTATCCTATTCGTTTTAAAATTTATAAATAAACAGGATTCCTTTTTTTTCTTTTTAGAAATACCATAATATCTTACTTGAGAAAGAATTTTACTAAAATGCTAGATTTATTCTTATATATTTTATTCCAATGAATAAGTCACTTTAACCAATTTGTGTGGTGCCTTACAGTTAAAACTCATGGTATCAATATGATCTTCAAAAATAAAGGCATTCTATAATATAAACTTAAAACTTATTGAATATACATTAATTTCTTAAGTAAATTTTCAATTTAATTTATAACTTAGCAACTAATACACGAAAGAATATGATCAAAGTGGTCATATATAGGATTGTGTTATTTAGTGACAAAACAATACTAATAGTGAAAAGGCACCATTAAGGGGAATTGTAATTATTCAAATGAATAATTGTATTAATTAGTCCATTATATATGTTTATAAATAGATATGTAAAGGCAGAAAAATTTTGATTAAAAAAGAATTTGGGAATGTATGAAATTACATTGATGAAGAAAGTGTGAAAGGTTTAAGTTTTTAAAGAGAGAAACTTAGAGAATTTATTAAAAGCCTTAATTCTACATTCTACTTTTGGATTTTTGATGTTTTTGCATACAACCACCAGTGTCATGATGGTGTCATCAATTTTCAACAGTGATATTAAAGCAAGAATTATTGCAGAAGAAGTCTGAATAAGGCAAAAACTTCTTCTTTATTTTATGATAAATTTTCTTATTCATTTAAAATGTTTCTTAATCCAAACGTGTTCTACTCTTTGAGATGAATCCAACGGTATATAATTCATCAGAAATGGACGTAAAAAAGGACAAAAAATATAAGAAAATAAAAAATCGTTGGGCGCGTATACCACACGCGTCCAAAGGTTGAAGACAAGTGAAGGCCATGCACAGGGTAGATGGGGGTGCATGTAGTGTACGCATTGACTGATTCATACCAATCTAGACTCGATTTAGTTGAACCCGGTTTGTGTGAACTCAGATTTGATCCAAAGTCGATTCAAAAAAACCTAGTTCAACTCAGTTCAGACCGAACCAACCTAGATCTGATTTATATTGATCAGATATAGTTTGGTCTATTAATTGATCCAATCCAGTTTGATTCAGATCTGGTTCACATGATCTGGTTTGATCAAACCGTCCAGTTCAACTAATTTTCGATTTAGTTGAACTTACTGTTTTTTAAGTCCAATTTAGAGCCCCAACCAGCTTCGATTAAGTCAAAATTTGTTATCCTAAAATTTTTTTACGTGTCGATTGATCCGTGATCTCAGAATTTTGATTAGAGAATTCAAAATTCAAAAATCTTTGGAAATACAATGAAAAAGCATAGAAAAAACATCGGTTTTGCACTATTTCATATTCCCATCACATCGAAACAAAATTGGTTTTCTCTATTTCTGACTTATGTGCAAAATAAATAAATGCTACAAGATAAATTCGAGATTCTAGGCCACTTCGACTCATACAGATACTAAAATATTCAAAGACCATGTACACGTAACAATTAGAGGTTGTTCCAGCTTCTAAGTAAGGAAACATAAAGAATTCAAAGAAATAATATTTGCGATTGCATCTAAATGAGTATGAAATTAGGTTATTGAAACCTAATAATATGTGAGTTATTTATACAATGTTAATTTATTTATTTGTGTTGTGTTATTTTATGTAATAGTTAGTAAATTTGATAACACAATAGATAGATTAGTAACTTCATATGAAATATGATTGTAAGACCTATGTTATTATTTTTAAGTTTTAAGAAATAAAATTGATGTCAAAACATGGGAGAACAAATTCATTGGTTATGTTAAAATAGAAGTAGTTATAATTTTTATCAAAATGATAAGGGCACTATAGAAAGTAGCAATGTTCTATTTATAAAAATAAATAGAGATAGTTATTTCTAATAAGTTACTTAGGTTACTTAATAAAAATGAAATCTCTACTATTTTATAGCAAATTATCAATGATAGTAATATAAAAATTATTATTAATCTCATAACTCCCGTACAATCTAGTGAAGATGCACAAATGAGTGGGAGAAAAAGAAGTGCTATAAGTTTTGGGATCATCACTTAGTTGATTTTCTGCATCAATGATAAATACATAATAATCTTTCAACCATTGAGAAAATTTTCTTTTTCTTTTTCTCCCACTTGCTATAAGATAATTTGATTCCAAGGCATGGCAACTTGAGTTAGAATTTATTGAGTAAAATAAAATTTAAGAATTAGTTGATTTACCTAAAAAAAGAAAGCTTACTAGATATAAATGAGTATGACAAATTAAATGTTGATAGAAGTTTAGACAAATATAAAACTAGACTGATAACTAAATGCTGTATACAAAAGTTTAGGATAGACTTTGTGAATACTTATTCATCGATTATTAAGTTTACATCCATTTGAATTATCGTGACAATTGTTTTGTGACGGAGACTCAAGTATGAAGTCAAATCATCGTTAGCCAAAGTATGATTATAATTGTGACGGAGACCAAGATATGAGATCAAGTCATAATCGATCAAGGTATGGTAGCAATTGTCTCATGACAGAGGCTAAGGTGTGAAGTCAAGTCACAGTTGAAACGTGGTACTTAGACTAGTACAGTTAAAGTATAAATAGTACTTAGTTGGATATGAAGACTATATTTTTAATGATGAATTAAAGGAAGAGATTTATATGTCATAACTAGAGGATTTTTTAATTTAAAGACATAATACAAAGTCTATAAATTAAAAAGGTCTTGATACTAGACAGTAGTATTTAAAATTTCATCAAAAAATTTTGGATTTGTGATACAAAATAAATTTTTTGGATCATTGTATTTATGATTATAAATACCAAGATAAAATATCTATACTCTCATTATATGTTAATGATATTTAGTTGGCTAGTAATAGCTTGATATAAAGTTTGATATGAAAGACATGGGTGAAATATCTTATGTTATAGAAATTAACATTACCAGAGATAGAAATTAAAGATGTTATTATTAGTGTGTATACCTTAGAAATCATTCGTATTGTCGATTTTAGGGCTTATGATCTTGTATGAACTTATTATTTATTAATAAAAGAAGTAGTTCTTTATTTACATACA
>JAVXUL010000001.1:18958728-18980707 GCA_035590515.1 Trichilia minutiflora
CTGGTAGTCATTTTACTTTTCTTTTGTTTATGAGCATTTTATGAATGAGAAACAGATTTGTAATAAATATTTAAACTGATTTTGGGATGGATTGACCCCCATGGATTTTATTATAATAGATGTTTTATTTATTTGTGCGCACAGATATATTTTAAGTGTTTGTGGCTTTGTTTATATCTATTTGGAGTTTGGGTATTAAGCTGAAATTATTTGAAAGTGTTTTGGAAACAGGTTTTTGTGAATGTCTTACAGGCCTACAGGTTGTATTTTGTGTAATTAAGTATACCCTGAAGGTCTGTGACGGTTGTCATAAGTGGGATCCACGGATCGGGATATGACAATACCTGTATGTTCAAGGAACAGGATTTACAATATCATTTATAAAGAGTATTTAATAACAATTAAAATCAATATAAGTTTAATTAGATTTATCTTTTGTGTTTTATGTAATTTTAATTAAGATTAATATTATAAGTTAAGAAAAAGGGTTTTAAGAGGAGTTTAGAGGGGTTTAAATAGCATCATTCTTTTGAGTTTTTTGTTATATTATGTTACAATTTTAATTTATAAAAATACAATAAAAAATTCAGTAATATAATAAAAGAGTTGGGAGCTATAACAAAAAAAACTTTGAAAAGCTTAACAAAAATTTTGATAGAATAGTATAATTATGATATATATGATAACTAATCCTAAAGGCGACGTAAGAGTAATGTTAAGCAATTATATTTTAAAATTAGCATTTCAAATGAATTGCTTGTTAAGTTGATAATGTGACATCATTTATTTAAATACAAAATTTGGAATATAATATTATTATATTATTTCAGTCACTAAAAGACTACTTTTACATTTGTTTTGGGAGAAATATAAGATTGACACATGGAGCCCATGTCAGTAGGGTATGTGGTGATAATCATTTCGGATGTTTTACGTCTTAGGTGTTTTCTTACCCTTGATGCCCTGCATCTCAGGTATCCTTCGCCTCAGGTAGTCCATCGCTTAGGGGGTTTCACCGTCCCAGGTCTCAGGACTCGGTTTTTAGGTATTTTTCTTCCAGTTATCAAAGGTGCACCCCAATCTTTAGGTGTCCTAGAGCTTTCAGGTTACCTCTGCCCTAGGTACCACGTACTGGCCTTCAAGCACCAATGATGGTCACAGGCAGGACCTCTTTTTATATTCAGCACCCAGACAACACCTGATCAGAATACTAGCAGACATGTGCCCCTAATATTCAAAAATAGGAATGAGCGTTGACAGGAGATCTACTATCAAAGTAACCACCCCGTCATAAATGCATCCGTCTCATCCTCTAATCATCTTCAGATGATGTGACGTGTTAGGCTTGTAACCATTAGATGTGTCAGTAGGGCTATTTATGAAATACGATTGCATTCTGTTCCATGACAGACGTCCTGTCATTCCCATTCTCTAATGCCTAGTCATTGTCATGGGAACACTATATAAAAACAGTATTTTTCAAACAGAAGCGGGATCCGATCTTTTTCTGATTGAGAGATTTGGCAAACATCATATTTTCGGAGCTAAATACTTTCTTTTCAACAACACATTTTCGGTGACTTTTACTCTTAGCTTTAACCAAATTCAATTTCTATTCCCTTCTTCATTTCCTTCTGGCTCGTCGAAACCGGTATTATCTTCTTTCACTATTTTTTGACTTAGGTATCGAAGTTTTTTTGTCGAAAATTTCATTCGATATTATTCTAAAGGTGTTATTATTTTACAGGCTTAGAAGATGAAGTTTCGCTAAAAATAATTAAGTATCCAGCCATTCTCCGATAAAAAACTCATTGTCCAATTATAATCACGTCGCTCTCACACCTCATCAGTTGAATCATTCTTAATTAACTATAAAAAAGGTCTACGAATAATTCTCGTACTAACAACATTGTTTAAAATTTTTTTATCTTCAAAATTTTTAGTGATTAATTATCAACTCATCCGTCACGTTACTTAAAATTCAAAAATTAGAATATAATTTAAGATTTCTAATATTCTTAAATTGTTAATATTAAAGCACATAATCATAATCGGGGTATTCCAAAGCATTGAATTTTAGTAAAGAAGATTTATTTAATAGATAAGGGTTTTTTTTTTTTTAGCTGATGCTAATTTCAATGCCCTAGTTGGTGCTAGCATATCAAGCAAGTACAGTTTAATTCAAGTCACGTGCCAAGTTCTTCACCTTCACTACACTAGAGCTACAATATGAATTGGCATCATTCACTGGTAAATATGCTCTTCGTAGTTAATAATTGTAGCTTCTTAACACAGAACAGGACAATAATTTTGCCTTTATTATTATTTTTTTTAAATTTTTGAGTGAATAAAAAGATATTTTATTTATAACTGGGTCCGAGTTTTAATTTAATTTCAAAATCTTAAATGTTGAATAAACACAAAATCAATTGCACCTATAATTCTACCATACAATTGCAATGTTTCGCATCCCACAGCAGAGTTTTAATATGATAATCCAGGTAATTAGTTGACTAGAATATAATGAATCAATTGCCAACCAATCTAATATACTGCCTACTCTTTTCTATACAAAATTAATAGATGGGTGAATACAATTTTAAAACCAATGAGAGACAATTTATTCCGAATATTTGAATAAATGTTAATGTTAATGCTACTGTACATTTAACAAACTGGGTGAGCAGAAATGAGATCGATCAAAATTTCTCTCACTTGTACAAAATTTGTATAAAACTAATCTAAATACTACGAACTAAGAAACTATATCCATATAAAAGAAATAACAAAGGAAAAAGAGAGGGGAAGAATATTTTCCACAAGGTTAATTCTTTTCTCACTGGCTGGCTGGTACTAGTGCAACATCCTCTCCAGATGCTCCACCTGGAATCAAAGATCTTTGTTCAATCAGACGCTTGTTTAACTCAAAAATCAAATCCTTATTTCAAAATTGAACTACGTATACACACTTGTAAGTGGAACATAAAGTTGATCAGTTGCGTCTAAACTATCATTTGGTTAGACATGGATTGAAACTACATAATCCACAGAATTTTAATAAATGATTGACAAGTAGCCATACCTGTTAGCGTCTACACATGCTGATGTAGTAGTAAATACTCGTTGCAAATAAAATCTTGCCTGGTTCCCAAAGTAAACGAGATTCAATGATATAATTATGTACATAAACAGCCACTGTCACCCAAAGAACGAAAAAAAGAACAGTTAAAGAGGGAACTAAATAGCCAAATGTTGCATGTTCAAAGAAAATTTTTGTAACAATAAATCGTATACAAACCTTACAAGGAAATGAAGCTCAGGCAATCTTTATTAATGAAAGCCTACATAGATGGACTTATTTTCCACTTTATAATCTTGCTAACTTCTTCCTACTTGTTTATCAACGGCAAACTATGAATTGTTACATTAGTAAAATAGGACCTGCAAAAAACAAGAAAAATTAGGAAAAAAATATATTATGTGTATGCTTACAGACCTACATCCAGATATATAGATAGATAGAGAGAGAGAGAGAGGATAATATCCAACCTGAGACTGTGACCTTTTTCGCCCTGTTGACATTGTGTCAAGCCAAGATTGCAGCCTCTGACGGGAAAAAGTTGGATCAAAATGCTCAGGCACAGATTAGCAATTACCATTGTCAAGATATCTCCAAGTTATGGTACACAAAAAGTTAACAGGAACCAAAACTGAAAGAAATAATGCCAAAAAGATGGCAATATCTGTTACCAGACTCCATCTCACATCCAGCAATATTGATTCTATATTTATTCATTCACAATCTTGTTGAACCATGAATCAGGTTGTTGGAGTTCATAACCAGTTCACCACACATCATGAATACCAATCTTGAGAAGAAATTAACAAGGTTGGTCCTTGTCCGTGTTAGAAAACAGCTGAAGCCTCAAAGTAAAATTTCCAAATTATTATGTCATTGCACAGATCTGCAGAGAGAGTTGGTGAGCTGGTATTACCAGTTTCTCAAAAGACTATGTGCATCAGCAGAGAAACCAAGTTATCCTCTTTTCTTCTCTTTCGAGCTCAATACCCACAGACACACCAACAAAACAAAATTCTTCCATTCCAAGGGTTGTCATCTTCTCCACAAAATCTAGGGCTCTTTTCTAACGGCTAATATTGTCCATTGCCAGCCGTACCAAACGAAGAAATCCCTCTATGTCTTGGAAGTTAAAATCAAGAGCCCTCTTAATGGAAGAAATACCCTCCTTGTGTTGGCACTCGCCCAAGTTTACATTAGCAGCTGCAAAGGCATTCCTTGATTTTCTTGAAGCCTCCATTGCAAAATTTACTTCCTGTGTCTGCAAACCATCAAGTTTGATAATGTTACTACTTCTCTAATCATATAAAAAGATGGCTATGAAGGACATAATTTCACTCAGCAATGTGCCAGTAAGATGACCACTTCTTTTGTGGACATGTTCCAAGGAATGAAATCATGACAAAGATAGAAAGACTGTGTGAAAAGAGACTGTTATTTGCAGGACGTACAATGTGGCCAGGTTTTTCACTACTAATCTAACCAAATACTGCATTGCCTATAATTTCAGAGCCTAGTTTGTGCACTCACACTCAAAATCATGTCTTTGATAGCATTTCTGCAAAAGAAGAAACGGAAATTTCTAAGGAAGACAAAATTATACTTACAAAATCGAGCAACCGCATTAAGTTAGGACGGTTTTGAGCAGCAATGATATTGTTTCCATTGACTTGTGGAGAGGTAACACCTTTTGGTAAGGCAACCTTGTCCGTTGTTGTTGGGTGGTTTAAGTTATCAACATCCGATGCAGAAGAAGAAGGAGACTCACCTGATAATATGCAAGATAAACAGCACCATCATATCAAGAAAACAGGTGGTCAGAACATCAAATTGCTGGGTAAACAAATAATTAATGGTAAACACTTGAACATAAAACAAAAGGCTGAAATAAAATATAAAGAAGTAGCTTATTGACATCCAAGTATCTGCCAATTATGCACCAATTTCAACAGATTTTAATATGTAGTTCTTGTCTGGAAAATTAGATTAGAAAAATACTGATGTCCTAGATGACTTATGTCTAATATCAGATAGTATCTTTATCTTTTTAACACTGATTTCAACCACAGCCAATACTTATGATCAAGGCAGTGTCCGAATAATCAATAGTGATATATCTACTTGAACAGTTTAACTCAAAATGGGCGAAAAAATTAAACGTATATTAGATTCATTGGTACACTTTGTAGAGACTATTAATACTATTATTATTGGTATTACTCTTGTTAGCCCAGAAATCTGTCATAGAGTGCACCAGGTTTGGATCCAAGAATTGCTGTTGATAATTCAACATTTAGTAATCAGAAAACCCATGAGATACAATATCGCATGTGGCCAAAATGGGTTTCCAACTCCAGCTTAGTGTTAAAAGATCATCTCATCCTGTTGGGGTAAAGATAGACACCTAAAATAACCCCAATAGCATAAGAAAGCTAATGAGTTCAGAGGATGTGTTATATTAGGCTGAGAGCCAAGAAGTTCTATAGGAACCAACAAACATGCAACCTTAGTCTTTCTAATTCAGCCGAGACAAAGCTCTTTCTATTTATAAAAGCAACCGGTAGAATAAAGCATTTATAGTGAAAAGAAGTAAACTAGCCAAAAGTACTCACACAAGATAATAAATCTAGTTTTTCAATTTCAAGCTATGACAAACCAGTGTACTAAGATGACCCTCTAATCAACCTACAAAATTAGTTGTATAAACTGCTACAGCTCAAGCATGATATTTAATAACTTTTTTCAAAGTACATTTTCTTCTAATTTTATAAGTGCACATGTTTCATTTTTACCTCATTATTTCATTTTAACCTGCAAAATTCAACCGATGTGAATAAAAACCCAGAAATAAAGTGGCCCCATAAGATTCTTTTTAACTCTATCACAATAATAAGAAGAACATCAGGAAAATATCACTCTACTGCAGGCATGGTTAAGAAATGCAACGTTTAATGGAATTCGAAGTTAATTAATTCATAAATAACCCATATTTAGAATGACAGCACCCCCTTCAAAACCATAGGGGTTATCTTTCAATAGAGTAAAACACATTTCAGAGTTAATCTTTAGCAATACAGGGCAAGAAGAGTTAATAAACTATCGAAGTCCAGGAAAATTTTTTTAAGGCTTTTCAAAATTCGGGTACCAAGTGGACCAGACTGCTCCTATGAAAATCCAAAGATGCAGATGTTCATACTACTTAATCACAAATAAAGTACCACAGAGAATTACAGGCATATAGCATCCAGTTCTATCCTCACTTTATACAAAGATAACTAGGAGCAGAATTTCATTTCACATCCGATATCAGAATATGTGTTTGTTAAAATTACCAGGAGGAGCCACTTGTAAAACTGCCTGCAATTCCTTTCGATCTGTGCTTGCACCAGCATGCGAGGAATAAACTACTCTCATATATGCTACCTCCATACATTTGTAGGCTAGTGCAGCAGCAGCCAAGTCCTTGGATTTCTCATATTCATGGGCACAAAACCTAAGAATTTTAAATAAAATTTAGAAGTTAAACGACAAAAGCTCAAATATAGTTTGATGACATCAAAGACATCCCCAACTGTTGTACAAACTGAAACAAAACAGTCTGATAGAAAAAAGTCGCCAATCCAGGACTCATACATACTTGGGAACAAATTTGATAATACAGTATAAGCCAATAACTAACAAGAAAGACAATCGAGTCCATAAAGTACCAGAATTCTGATCGTGATGTCACAGTATACAATAGTTGAAACAATATTAATCAAATCGCAAACAAGGCAAGGCAAAAGAACAATATATCATTGTTCTTTTAAAAATCAGACAACATTCAATACATAATCACATAATTACTACAGAGCTTCTTTTGACTTGCACATTTGTTGCACCACGATTCATACCAACAGCTGTGTATGGTGATAATTATTTGAACAAAGAAATCAAGCGTAATTCAGACAGGTAAAAGAAAGAAGAGAAAAACCCCAGATCTATAAACTCACTCAAATAAAAGTAAGTTTATAACGAATCCAGGATCTCCACGATCTCTTCAAGAGAAGAAAAAATCATCACGTGTGCCAAAAATTAGGAACTTCCTTGATTCAGAGATGCAGATAAAACTTTTGACTTACTCGCATAGTTTTGCAGTGCTAGTATATATTTGGATCCATTGTATCATCTCCCCGTGCCTGCCACTCTCACTGCTGTTAGATTCATATAGAGAAGCCCCATGAAGAAACTTGAGGGCCGCCTGGAAGTAAAGCCCTATGCTCTCAAGATAAGACCCAGAGTTCTGCAAATGATAACTCATCTTGATCAGAGCCAAGAAGAAAAAATACCACCAAGCACCAAATTAACAGAAAAAGTTAAAACCTTTAGACGGTCAGCCGAGTGCTTCAAATCTGTAGCTTCTTTCACAGCATTGTTAGCAGCCTGACTGGAGGAATCCTTTCTTGCTGGACCTGGGGCATCAACTTCCCTGACCCTGTGTCCATTCTGTGTGGGGTGTCTTGAACTAATTTGCTGGGATCCATTCTGATGATCAGCCTTCTTGATTAGTTTTGGTACTTTTGATGCATCATCAACTTGATAGCCATCACCTCCCAAACTATCTGATCCATTTCCTTTGTGTGACCCATGAACTGGTTGAGGGCAGCGAACAGGTGTGTCATTTTGAGCTCCTCCTGAAGGTGGTAATGACAGTGACTTTCCTCTCACAGGGACAAGTTCCACTTGATCTGTTTTGTCAGGGATGAAACTCTTTGAAGACCTCTCACCATTGCAGTCTTGCAAAAGACACTGCTTGGAGGCAGATATTGCATCCAGACCACAGCTAGTATCTACTTTAGCATCTGGACCACCATCTCCCCCTAAACCCGATTGATTCTCTATTTTAGAGATCTCATTAAACAATTTTCCACCCGAATCTTTCTTTTCAACATATCTCTTCTCATGTTCATCAGGCTTGACCCCAAACTTCTCCTGGAACTTGTTTCTACCATCCCTGGGTTTTACGTCAGGGGAAGGAGCATTATCTTGCACTTCATTGACAGCATCAGATTTATAACTTCGGCTCTTATCCTTGGACCTTGAAGAGGACCCTTTCACAGACTTCTGCGGACGAGAACCATTGGCATGATTTCGGCTGCCAATCTGTCTACCCTCATCATGGCATTCATCAATAGTTGGTTTCCTAGAATGTTGAGTATCTTGGCAGAAATAATCTGTGCTACCGTTTGTAAGATGGTGATTCGTTATACCAGGAGATGGCGCAATTGATTTAGCTTTACCACCAGGTAAGTGACTAACATCCTTATCCTGAACATCATCAAGCAAAGGGGACTCAAGGGACCCATGCTGAGCCACAGTGGATTTGTTCTTCTTTGCTGTCCCAGATCTATCACTCACACCCTCATCTTCATCATATGAGCGTCTTCTTGGGCTACTTATGCCAAAATATTCAGTATCATGAGAATCATTTTTCCCATTGAGATTCCTTCTTGTAGATGTAACCTTATCTGGATTAGAAATTCTCATAGGAGATGAAGAAACTGACTCCACTGGCGAGCCTTTTGCTTCGTTGAAGCTGGTTTTATTTTTATGGGATCCAGAAACCTTGGACGAGCTCGAAGTGGTTGCCAGAGAAGGTTGTACAGGTCCTGAACCCCTTTTATTATCCATAACATCCAGGCAATGTTGAGAAAGCATACTCCCTATATCTTGCCCTGGTTGTTGATTCTTTTTATGACTGCCTTTTTTGTCTGCTTTACCACTGCCTCTACTTGCACTAGATTCCTTCCCCTCAGACTTGGATACCCTGGCCTTCTTTTCCTTCCTGTAGCCATTCTCACTGAACTCTTCCACAAAATTTCTGCTGCCGTGACTATCATTGCCTGTGTTTGGGAGGGACCCCAAATAAATTTGATTTTCATGACTGTCCTTCATTTTCCATTTTTTTGCAGTATTATCATCCAAAGAATCCTTGACTTTATCTTTCGGTTTTTTAGCAGAAACCTGTAACCTATCCTTTGTATCAGACTTTGAGTTCCTAGATGAATGGTCATTATGCCTAGACCGTTCCTTTCCCGCTGACGTAGTTAGCAAACCATTACTCACGCTGGGATCCCCCTTCCCCATCCCCCCTCCATGGTTAGGTATCCAATCTCCATCTATAACATTCAGACCTTCAGTCTTCATTTTCTTGGAGGCCCTTAAACCATCTCGATCAAGGTCCCTTTTGCTTTTCATCTTTAAACTCTTGGTATCACCTAAGTACATGTTCCATAAAAGGACACCATTACATACTACAACAGTGCAACATAAGGGAAACTTACATGAACACAATAAATATCTGTTCATATGTTCAAAAGCAATACCTCCATCTGAATTGTGATCCAGGACTTGCTTCTCTTTCTGCTTATGTTTGTGTTTTTCAGCAGATAAATCACTAGACTTGCTTAGCTGCCGAGCATCTGGTTCACTTACCACAGGTGAATGACACATATCATTTAAGCTTTCATTCCTCACTGATGCTTGGATGTTTTTCTTCATAGAGTTTGACAACTGAGTGGTGCCATCCTTATTGGCGCAGGTTACTTCTTTAATACTGTGTTTCTTCTTTCCACAATAAGGAAGGGCTTGTGAACCAAAATTTTGGTAGTTCGTATCAGGCTGCCAAAAGCCCAAGGATACATTTGGCATAACACCACCAGGATTGGTTTGTGGCTTATTCTGACTCTCTGGACCAGGGATTTGGTACAGTGCAATAAGAGCCTTGGTTGTTTCCTCTTCACTAAAATTACATCGGTTCATTCCAGGCCTAGCAGCATATAGAGAGAGAACAGTCAAACTTTAGCGAGAGAAGGAGAGATATATTGGAATTAATTTTGTTAACCGTCAACCACAACATTAATCATAAATTCCAGTTTTCACAAATCAGTAGTGCAGGTTATCACAGTTTTAGAAACAAAATTATCTATCTTATGAGTTCCTGAATTGCCATATTACAAATGCTAAATATGTAAAATGTTACATTGCTACTGAAACACAACTTACAGCCAGTTAAGCATGCTGCATAACCACTTCTCAGGTAGATTCTCAGGATTTGTACCAAGTGGAAGAAGCCGCCACCTCTGACACTTGTCACAACATACCCAATTTTCTTCTATCAGCACTGGAGTGGTGGTTGGTTGAGCTGCATCAGAAGCAGGGCCATGTCCAGGAAGGGGGGCACCACTTGGCACCAATTTAGGAAGTATTCCACGTGTCAAAAACTTGTCAGTTTTCTTACCACGTTGTCTCTCCTTCAATGCATTATTCAGTGCAGATGCACTCTTCTCAAATACTTCGTAATCCTTCGGCCTATCTCCAGAATGTATCTCCAACAAATTCACTTTGTTCTCTTCCTGCTCAGATTCTATGTCTCCAAAAATTTCTTTATACCTATCTTCAGCCTTTTCAATATCCTTTGGTAATTTGTTTTCACTTCCCCTCTTAGTCATGTAATTCTTTTCATGAATACTTTTTTTATTTTTTGACACTAAAGAAGAACTAACCTTCAAAATTTCTTTTGGAAGCTCTGTAGTCACACTACTATGACTTCGGCTTCCCTTTGATTTCTTTTTTAAACCAGAAGACTGATGCTCCGACCCAGAAGGTAACTTCATATCATCTAGTTCATGGGATGTCACTCTCTGGTTGGCCTTTTGCTTGGAAGGATCTATGAGTTCAGCATCCAGAACTTTCCTTGTCATCAACACATTTGAATCAGCTTTTACTGAGTCAAAAGTTTTCTCTCTTTTGCAATAACTATCCTT
This sequence comes from Trichilia minutiflora, assembly GCA_035590515.1. Lineage (NCBI taxonomy): Eukaryota > Viridiplantae > Streptophyta > Magnoliopsida > Sapindales > Meliaceae > Trichilia > Trichilia minutiflora. The sequence goes on from JAVXUL010000001.1 coordinate 18,969,613, forward strand.
CCTAACATCATCAGCAGAACTTGCCTTTTTACCCTTCCAAACCTTTCCAGCCAAAGCAGTCTTTGGATTATCATACCAGTCCGTCTCTTCAGTATATATTGGCTCTGGAGGTTCCTCCTCCACCGGAGAAGGGACTGCATCTCTCATTGCTCTCTTGCAGGGTTCCCTGGACATAGCAGATGCCGTACTTGTACCTTTTGTTGTGTTAGCATTTGTAGAATGCGAATTAGATAAAAATGGAAGCTTTATGGTCTCAGTAACAAGCTCCTCACAAGCCAGCGTGTCAATGTCAACCTCCTTTTTCGGTATAGCACCAAAATCACTGTGAGCATCCCTGTCATTACCACTCTTAAATTCAACAGAAAAATTATCTTTCTCCACTGATTTTTGCTTCTTCTCAACTATTACTTTCCCATCACCCTTTCTAGAATCAGATCCATTCAGTAAACTGCAAGCACTTTCTGAGCCAGCTTTGGGTAAAGGCATGGAACTATTATCTTTTGGACTTTTTTCTTTTTCAGTCAAGCAAACTAGGTAATCAGGAAGAGGAGAAAGCAATAAACCTTCATACAATGGAAAGGAAGTCATGACCTGTGCCAACACAGCAATAAAACAACCACATTTGATATCTTCAGACACATTTCAAAAATGAAAACAAAACAATGAGAAAATTGCAGATAGATAATTGACCCTGATAATATTAGTGGGAGATTCAAAGGGAGCATCCCGAGGTTCACGGTCCATCCCTTCACTTTCAGAAGGGCTATCATATGATGACGATGGCGATACATCAAGGCCAAGACCACTGTAGATTGCAGCATTTTTTTGTGTTGACAAGTTGTCAGAACCAACTTTGATTCGAACCTTCAGAGTCTTCTGGTCTGGTAAATTTCTCTTGTTTACAGATTCATGTCTGGAAGCATATTCCTCCGCACGAGAGGATGTGATGGACATCTCTTCTTTTACTGCATCGTTAGTAGCCGGTGCCCTCAATGCAGGCAGTGAGGTGGAACTGGAAGCAGGTCCAGCCCTCAGTAACAGAGGGGCAGTTGATGAAACTGCAGAATTGCGACGGCCATTCTGTTAACAACAAAATCAAAGTGCTGAAATATACAAGAAATTCCCATATAAACCAAGTTCAAGTACAAGATGAGTTGATGATAATATTTGAGAATATATTAAGACAAAACTTACCTCCGACAGCACATTATTTGGAGATTTAGAAACATTATGGTTCTGAACCTTTGGTGGTGTCCTTGGATGTGACCAAACAGGAGATCGTTGATAAGCTGGTAAAAATGAACCATATCCACCAAATTTTGCCCCTGTAGCCAATAAAAATCCCCAAGTTCAGATCATCATTTTGCAAGCCAACAAAGTTTAATAAGGCTCTTTGTGCTTGCAAGAAACCATAATTCCATTGTGTTGGCTTACCCAAATTCTCTGCTGAAACTCCACCTTCAAAATCTTTCTGAAAGTGTCCCAAAACATGTTGAAGTTTTTCGTCCTTCAAGAATATTTAACAATTATGTGTGCCATAGTTAAAGAGACATGAATTGATAGAACACACACAAAAAAAAAAAAAAAAAAGAAAAAGAAGATTAAATAATGCACACAAATTGGGGGACTTTCAAGATGTACTATGCTCTAGTCGCAGACACTGTTTACACTGATATTCTTGTCTCACAATTCCCAAATTTCAAATTCAAAAAGTTAACATAATAGACTCAAAATTTGCACAAGTAAACGTTATGCCACTTGTTTGTAAAAGCTGGTTTCTATAATGCAATTTATATGTTCTTTTTTTGTACAACATATCTTATTCTCAATAGCGAGGAACTCTGAAATCACTATGACACTATACACAAAAGTTTCATCCTGGAACAGTAACTAAAGGATTTGCAAGCTCAACTTTATAATTCATTATAATCATATATTTTGCAGAAAATTCAGTTCGTCAACCATAATCTAACATTTCCAAAAACTATGTCCAGCTTCCCTAATCTACTAAAAACATTGTCCCGTCCACATATTTTCCACCAAATTGAAATTAGAAAGCAATTTTAATACATCTGAAGCCCAATAAAATACCTCCTAATATTGAATTTTGATCCCTTTAATGAATTATCGATTTAGATATTTAAACACATTCAAAACCAATAAGATACAATTCAACTGCAACTCAGGACAATTAAGATTGCAAAACAACTAATTAAATCCACAACCAAACCGGCTTGATCCAAATAGCACAAAACAAGTCAACCCAAAGACAATTCACACTTTCAAAACAAAAATTCACAAGCAGAACCGCAACAGACGATATCCAAAATAGAACGTAAATGCTCTTACAATATAAGAGAGAGCAATATCAGGGTCGATGCTCGCATCATAATCATCGTTATTGTTGTTGTTGTTATTATAAGAGCAAGCCTCTCCTTCTTCAAGCTCGGTCTCTTCCATCTATCTCCCTCCACCACACCGCCAAACCCTAACCCTAACCCTAGCTCCTTACTAGCATCTCTATTACCAACACTAATAATCTAAAAGGAAAACACCAAATTAAGCCCCAAACTCCACCCATACATCTCCCAACCAAAACTCGCACTGACCCATTTCTCAGCTCAAAAAACAACTAGAATTCGTCGTTATTCGATCAGATTAAAATCCAATCACGAATCAAGAAATTTAAGAAAGCAAAGATATCAAAATTGTTTTATTTTTGAAAATCGAGCAATTTTCCACCACGATCTTTGGTGAGAATTGATTAAAATTTTCAATTCAAGGAATTTTAGGATTGTTGAGGTGCGATCTCTTTAGATAGAATCAATTAGCAGAGAGAAAGAGAGAGCCCCTCTCTGGTTTGGGTGTATACAGCAGCCGTGCTTTTTTATTTTGTTTTATCTTTTTTTTTTCGTTTTCTTTTGTTTCTCTTTGAAGGAAAATATTTTATTTAACATTTTTAATTCTCTAAAGGAAATGGACCGATCTAACCAGAGAAATAGAGAAAAATATGAAAACAGCAATTTACAGAGTCGAGAAAATTTTGTTTTTACGTTTTAGCCCCTGAATTTTTTGTTCTCACCATGAAACCCTTGTCTGAAAGGTAAGTTTATTGTTTGTCTTACCACGCGCATCGGTACGCGTGCAAGCACGCTCATCCATCTTCTCAATTCATTACTTATTTTTCTTATAATTTTTTATTAAAATTAATTTAAAAATAAATTTTAAATAATTGAGGTGTAAAAGAGTTACTAGATCTCCACTAATTAGAATTTAATGACCAATCTCTCATGCTCAATTTATAAAATGGTATCTTTAAATTATGCAAAACACTAATACATTAAAAATGATGTTGAATGTGTTTTTTAATAGAAAAATTCGGATATATAAGTCAATAAAATGATGTATAAAAAATAAAAAGATAGAAAAAATAGAGTTTTTGATTGACTTTTTATTTTTGTGTGGAGTGGAGTGTGAGAGAGAGGGAGGAGATACATCTAAAATTTCTCTTCTAAAAGTTCCAAAAAAAAATCTCCCTTTATCTTCACTCTTTTTTTTAATTCTTGGTTGTCATCTTTTTTGGATGTGACTTTTCATCGGAGAATAAGAATGATAGGATTTTCTTATCTTTAGATAGTATATCAACCACATTTTATTAATACTCACATCATGTCAAATTTTAGAGCTACAGGGTTTATTACTATCGCGTCACCTAAGGTTAACAAATGATGGGATAGGTAGACCTCAATGGTCAGACAATTCCATTGGTAGCAAACTTCTTCGTGCCCTCTAACCATTCCTATTTTTAAGTATTGCAGATGTATACGGGTCAGCAATCAGGGGTTCACAAGAGTGTACCCGCTTTCTTTCTTAAACCGTCGTGGATGTCGCTAAGTCGTCGGATCATACAATACCTTGACATGGAGGTAATAATGTTCACACAAGGAGGAGAGGCATCAGGTCAGGCTTTATTGGTTTCGGATGAAGGATGCCACATGTCTGTGGAAAGTCCTCTCACATAAGCCTCTCATTTTTTACCCAAACATACAATTCTCTAGTTTTTGGTGTGAGACTTATAAGACTCTCACCAAAAATTATAGCCTTATGACTTGGTCCCCAAAAAGCTACTCATTTAAGCAGGGTCAGGATTTTCTATCAGTTTATGAAAGGGGGAAGGTCACTCTTGACGAAACAGTTAGCACATCAACAGTTCCGTCTTGTCATTAATGACCTTGAATGATAGTGTCCCTGAAGTTACGATCGATGTGTCCTCATCTGAACCTTACGATCTCCTCATTATTAACTGTTGTCCATATAAAAGTCATCTCGTAAGTCCCCCTTCAGTTGGCGTCGCTTTAATTTCGGAGAAAATTTAAATGTTTGGCCCTTAGAAGACCATATGTCTTGAATTCTTTGACTCGTCGTCTGACTGTTTCTTCAATTAAAGAGCCCACTTATGGGGGTTCAATGCTTGGTGCTTTCCAAATCGTCCAAGGATCAACGATGTTGATCAGCTCTTCCAACTGCATAAATAGCATGTTTTTCCTATCTTTTTCACCCTTTGCGCCCTTAAGGATTTTGCTGTAGAACATTCTGCATTTTCTGTCTTAATATTTTATATTTCTCATGTTGGTTCTATTCTTTTTTGCAGGCATCCGTTCTTCATCTTCTTCGCGAATGCATACCCCTCACAAACTCTAACCCAATGTCCATTCACAAAAATTTTATCCTTTATTTTTAGCAAAGTAGAAATATCGTCTGTCATTTTTTTTATTCCACAATGAAATAATTGATCAATTAAGGATTCTGATATGCTTGTACTTACAAGTCCAATGTCAATTTTTTCACAAGCCCATAGTTTTCGTTATCTGGGATAAGAAGATAGCAAATTATACTCTAGTGAGAAGGGTGTGGGTATTTGGTATTTTTGGACTGCTTATGTTGGTTCTGTTCTTTTTTACAGGTGTCCGTTCTTCATCTTCTTCGAAAACGCATATCATTTAACTTTCTTTTTAGGTGAGATTCCTTTTCATTGCAAAAAAGAAAAAACCTATAAACTTTCTTCATTTTCTCGCTCGAGGGTTGCCTCAAATTAGGGTTTGACTATTAGGTTTAATGGGGACGCAAATTTCTGAAAAGGAGAGAGTTTGTGATATTGCTGAATTAAGGTTTTGGAGGTTTTTATCATTTGATATTTGTTTTAGTGGGTTTTTGCTTCCAACAAACTGATAATTTTCAATGGTTTTGCAGCAAAAAAAGGAAAAAAAAAATGGCCAACAGTGAAGCTCTGACAGATGCGGCTCAGAGTAGGGTGGTTTTCGCTGGCATTCCCATCAGTGTTCAGGAAAGAGAGGACGATAGAAGAAATGCTTATAGGCCAAAGGTCCTTATGAAGCAGATTTATACCCCTCAACTATCACCAGGCAGACCTGTGAGCTTACAGACAGATATTAGAGATCCTTGATAATGTGCAATTTCGGGTGCAGAAGTTAATAGAAATTTGAAGCTCCTTTGCGGCTCAGGGGAAAATTTTTTTTGGCCCCTATCTTTTCTATCTTCATCCCTTCGATCATTTCTAGAGTTCCTATAGTAGTTCCCTCTGTCCTTTTATAGTACATTTTGCTATTACTCTCTCTTGGCTGGTATAACACAGTTCTCCTCCTTCATTCTCAGGAGCATTTTTCTCTCAATCTCAATCTCATCAAGCAATTTAAATTTAGCAGTCTCGTAAGTGTCTACCGATCGTCTATGAACAACATATTAAGTCATTTCTATCCAACGTCAAAGGGTGATGGTATGCCCCCAGTTTCATAACCTTTTCATAAAGTTCTTCAGGGTTTTGTTTGGATCATGACGCATTGATAACAAGGCACTTAAGTTTCGGTTCATTGCAACAGCTCTCCGAAACTTATTTTCAAATGTAACTGTCAATTGGTTGAAGCTAGTAATACTTACTGACGACAGATTCTTGTACTAACGTCTCGTTGGCCCTTCTAATGTCAGCGAAAATGACCAGCACATCTGTAACTCTATCAGACCTTATATCAACATCATCTCTCTAAACATATCTAAGTACAATGAGGGATCAGACTTCTCAATGTAGGGGATCAATTACGGTATTTTAAACTTTTTGAAAAGCTGCAATGCCAAAATCTCCTTAGTAAAGAAGGAGGTGAATGTAGGGGTATAAAAATTTTTGGGCTTTGGCCTCTCTCACTGCTTAGTAACCTCCTTCGCTTTCATCTCACATAGCATTCTCCTTACACAATCCTCCACTTCCTTCCTGCCAGCTGCTGCTGTTACCTCTTTATCCATAGCATGCTTTTCATTAAGGTAATCTCTCACGTCTGTGGACGCCAGGCTAGGCTCTGACCCACATTTATTCATCACATCACGTTCGTTATCCACATTAGCACACCTTCATTCGTGCCTTTCGTGAATCTTGAAAGAGGTATTGATATTTAGAAGAATGTGAGACTCCTCTATTAATGTCTTCATTATTTTAGCCTTCCCCTTCTGTGCGATGATTAGTTTGGGCTCTAATACGAGGTTACGAGTTTCAGATGGTCTCCGAGCCTCACTTGCATTACTCCAGCAAAGGGCCCAACTCTCTTGTTCTATAGGAAAGAATGGTGCTCTCTCCCCTTTCCTACAAGCTGGTTCTCCTATCATCCATCGTTTTATCTCCATGAGCTCATTTTCCAGCATGTCTGCTTTGCTTGCCAAAAATTTGGCCATGTGTTCATTATCTAGCCTAGGTTCTCCCACAGGTGGCAAAACATTGTATTCCTTATACACTATGGTATCCCTCTGTGCTGATAAGGCTCTCCTACCATCACGCACGGTGCTTCCACTAGAGATCGAGCTTTTGGTTTCTGGTTTTCAGTCTGCTATTTTTTAAAACTTTAATCTCTGTCAAAAGTCTACACTTGAAAGGTTTCGAGTATCTTTCGATCGTGAAAATGTTTTTTCTCCCTTTCCTCTTCGTTAGGTGATGTACTGATAGCTCTTCATTAGCTTTTCACAGATGATGTCAACTGTTGAGGTGTAAAATTATCAAAGTGATTGGATTTTTATGAACTGGAATTTGATGGGTTGATCTCCCGAGCCCAACTACACCTCTAAGCCCTATAAGATAGTAACATATTGAAAGTGATGTTAGGTATATTTTTTAATGGAAAAACTTCGATGCCTAAGTCAGTAAAAAGGTGTTAGAAAAATAAAAAGAGAAAAAAAAATAGAGTTTTTGATTAACCTTCTGTTTTTGTGTATAGGGGGGGACGCGGGGTGGATTGGTTGAATCCTCTTTTGTCTTTACTCTTTTTCTCTTCATTCTTAATTGCCACCTTTTTTAGATGTGGCTTTTCATTGGAGAATAGAAATAATGGGATCTTCTTATCTTTGGACAATATGTAAGTCGTATTTTATTAATGTACATATCATGTCAGATCTCAGAACTACAGGATCTATTACTATGACGCTACCTAAGACTGACAAATAATGGAACAGATAGCCCCCATTGATCAGACAATTTCCTTGATCGCAGACTTCTTTATGCGTTCTAACCATTCCTATTTTTAAGTACTACAAATATATGCGGATCAGGAGTTACAGTTGTCTAGAAGTGTGCCAGCTTCCTTTCCTAAGTCGTGGTGGACATCGTTGAGTCAATGTATCATACAGTACCCTGATATAAAGGTGATAGTGTTCACATAAGAGAAAAGGCATCAAGTTAGATTTTATTGATTCTGAGTCAAGAATACCAGGTATCTATAAAAATCTCTCCATATAAATCTCTCATTTTTTATCCGAACATAATTAATTTTAATCAACTAATGAGCAATATTATTTAATTAATTCTCAAGAACTTAAATTTTAATTACATCTAATAAAAATAATTTCATGATCAATATTCAGTTAAAACAAAAATTAAAAATTATATATTATATATTATACATCGAAATTATTTAAAAACCAGAATGAGCAATTACAAGTTACATGGTCAAAAGCATATTTCAAGGTTTCTAAAAGCGCGTGGCTTTGGAAGCTAGCTCGGCTCTTCAGGCTTGAGCCGTTTTTGAGTTACGTGTCAAGTGAGTTGCATCTCAAAAATTTTCTTACCTGACAGGAATTTTGCTTCAATATTTAAGAAATTTGTATAATTTAAAAAAAAACATTTATTTTTATTTTCGAAAAAATTTCATAATTTGACAAATATGATGTTTTAACTGGCCCAATCCAACAGTTTAGAAAGTCTTCAAACATCTATGGTTGACCAAAATACTGACTTTTAGACATAATTGCCCCTACGTTTGTGTGGCTATGGTAGGAAGGAGTTTAGGCCCTTATGTACAAAATTGTTTTCTTATTTGTTCTTTTTTTTATATTTTTTCCTGTCTCGTCAACTTCAAAGTTGGGACTACCAATTTAATTTAGGGAAATGTACAAAAATAACCAAAGTTTTTTAATTGTTTAACGAAAATAATCACCTTTTAAAAAGGTTAACCAACTAAACTATTAAACATATGATCTGACTATTTTACCCCCATCATTCAAATTAACAAAACCCACTTTTGGAGTGCGATTTTAGACTTTCTGTCCGATGATATTGTTGCTTCCGACTTGCTGATCGGTGAACCATCAATTTCAAAGTTTCATAACGCTAACTCGGACATTGTAATATCTCTTAAAACTGTAAGCGTTTAACTCTTTAATCAATCTCATGTTTTTTTCTTACGAAAACTGAAAACCTAGATTTTTTATAGGACATAACACATAAGTAACTAAATGTGTTAGTGTGTGAGTCGTCGATGGGTAAACATAACTTAGAATTGTGTTCGAAACTGATTTGTATTTCGAAAGTAGTTGTATGGGTATTTGTTCGAAAGTGTCGTGGGCAGCTGTGTTTGAAAATGTGTTTCTTTGAGACTATTCGAAAGTGTCGTGTTTATCTTTGTTCGAAAGTGTGTTAATTTGAAAATATTCGAAAGTGTCATGCTTAGTTGTATTCAAAAGTGTCTTGATTAGTTGTGTTCAAAAGTATCGTGTTTAGTTGTATTCGAAAGTGTCTGCATTTGAAAATGTTCGAAAGTGTCATACTGAAAATTATTCGCAAGTGTATTAATTTGAGTATGTTCGAAAGTGTCATATGATCTTTGTTCGAAAGTGGGTGGATCTGAGGATGTTCGAAAGTGTCGTGATGATCTGTGTTCGAAAGTATGTTATATTGTCAAAGTTCGGAAGTGTGGGGAAGGACATTGTGTTAACTCCATTTTAAAGTTTTTTTTGTATAAATAATGTTAAGTTGGAACCAAACATGTTCGAAAAAATTTGAGGATGTTCGAAAGTGTCGAGATGAACATTATATTCAAAAGTATGTTACTGTGTTTGAAAGTGTGTTTCCAAACTAGTGTTACAGTGTAGTTGGGCATGATGTCAAGGTGGGTTTGAATATATGTAGTTGGAATGTATTTTGAAACTTCCTTTCAATGTGTTTTTATGAATGCTAGTATTGAAATTAATTTTGAGTTTGCTTAAACTTTCGTTTGTACAATTGCTTATATGTTTGGTATATTGTGTATTAATTAGGTCGCTAATGGCTGGTGAAAATCTGAAGATACCCATATCAGATCATTTTCCTGCTGCGATGACCAGCTTGTGCAGAAAAGCAATCCTGGATGAGATCTGAGACAAGTTAACCAAAAGACAAGAAGATTATTCAGACGTACTTGTCTTGGTTACTTTTTTGAAATTGGGGATGCTCAATTCTCTGGGAAACTAATCCATCACATGCTGCTTCATCAAATGATGACCGATCCCAATGTTGATAAGATGTGGTTTGCGTTTAGAGAAACGCAAATGAGATTCTCACAACATGAGTTTAGACTCATCGCAGGGCTGAATTTTGGATCTTATCCGATGTTTGAAGATGATAGTGATCGATTGCTAAGAGAGTATTTTGGTGGTCGTAGAAGAGTTATATTACGTGAGTTAGATCATATTTATGCGGGTTTCAACTTCAATCAAATAAATGATACAGATACGGTGAAGTTGTCACTATATTATTTGGTTGAGAAGTGGTTGTTAGGTAGACCTGGGCATTACCATGCTGACACATGGCTGTTAAGGATTATTGATGACCTTCACGCCTTCAATCAATACCTTTGGGGTACTATTGCATGACGATACATATACAAGAGCCTCAACCGTGCTATTCCAATCAGCCGTTCAAACACATATAATATCCAGAGTTTGACCATTGCCTTTCAGGTATATTATAAATTGTTTACATGTGTCTTTCCTTGTTTAATTTTGTTATTGATTTTTAATAATAATCGCATATTTTTTGTTAGATATGGATATATGAAACACTAGGAGAGGCCAGCCGATTGATTGTTGCACGACTAACTGTTCGCAACCCTCGTATTCTTGGTTGGCGTTCGAGATTTAAGAACTTGCAAAATGATTATATACGAAAGATATTCAACCCGGATATGGTAACATCTTCCCAAAACTTTTATTCATATATAATATTGTCATTTACTGAAATATTTAATTATTGCACAGTATGATAAATATAAGTAATACCGGGGGAGTTGGATAAGCCCTTTTACAACTGACTTCTTAATTTCAATCGTCTAAAAAATGGTGAATACGACGGTGCACTGAGGACAAATGATGAACCACATCCTGCCATTCTCGGCATTAGTACGGTAAAGATGATTTTTATATGTTGTCATTTAATATAAAGTGTAATTACTATGATAGAAACCACTCAAGTTTAATCGGTTTTACATTTTTGCAACGGACATCTCATCGTGGACCTTCACAATAATCTCCCCCTTAGGTTCCTTCTCCACAAGAATCTCCCCCTTAGGTTCCTTCTCCACAACAATCCCCACATCGAACGTTGACACCCCCTCTATCTCCATTTAGTCATCAAATTCTATCTTATCACCAGTCTCCACATCGACCTTCGTCCCCAGTCCGTGAGGACTTTCCCCTCACCCCCGATAATAGATAGTTTTATGTCTCTAGTAGAGACAATGATTATAGGAAGATCATGCGAGAGCTGGAGTCTTTGAGAACAAAGGTT
>JAVXUL010000001.1:18988992-18999940 GCA_035590515.1 Trichilia minutiflora
AACTAAGCACGGCCCGACATGGTTGGGCATGCACAGTAATTATGCTAACGGACCATACCGGGCCGGTTTTTTTTTATTCGTGCCGGGTCAAATACGGCTCGGTACTGTTCAGGGTTGTATCCGACCTAGCACATAAGTCCTTTAAGGCTTCCGTTTCACGGGCCGTGCCAGCCCGGCATGACCCGTTCGCCATCTTTACGAGCGAACAAGTTATTAAAATTATGATTTTAATTAAAATCGTTTTTTATTTAAAAAATTAAAACGTAAAAATAAATTTTTAATAATATATAAATAATAAAATATTTTTATAAATTAATAAAATCGATCAAAATCGATTAAAATCGATCAAAATTAATTAAATTTTTTACTATATTATTTTTTATTTTTAGTAAAATTGAAATTATTTTTTTATTAAAATTATGATTTTAATTGATTTTATTATTTAAAATCGCAATTAAGGAGGGAGTTATGCCACCATTCTACCACTTGTGCGATGCAGAAAAAGGAGAAGAAAAACACAAAAACATAACTGTGGGTGTTTTTGCTTCCATGTAGAAAGGTGTATGATGTGAATACAGCTAACACTATGCGAACACTTAGCAACCTGAATGTATACGTGAAACCACACTTGATTAATTTAATTTATATTTTAAAATTAATTTAATTGACAAAAGTTTTGTGTATAGATTTTAGTTATGTTAATTTTAAAAATATTATTCAACTATCATGTAGGTAGATAATTATTTAATTAAATTTAAAGTTTTTTATTTAATTAATTATTTAAAATTTTAAGTAAATAAAATTCTTTTTGAATTAAGAATTTTTATATCTTAAAGACTATATTAGTTATATAAAAATATGTTTTATTTTAATAAAAAATATTACGAAGATATAAAATAATAAAATAAATAATAATATAAATAACAACCAAGAGAGTTTATTCTTGTGGTATTTTAATTTGATTTATTATTTAATAATCTTTTTTTTTTTATATAACATCTTTTTTTTAATTAAATTATACATATAATTATTTTATTTGATTATTATTTTTTAGATGTTTGATTTAATATATCTCTAATTTAATAATTAATCTAAGTATCAAATTAAGATTTCATTATTCATGCGAGAAGCATCTTCAACTTCAAGTACTAGCTAATCTTCTTCTTCGAGTTCCTATTCTGTGACTACAAGATAAAGGGAATCCCAGGGATAAAACCGATTTTTTGATAAAAACCCTCCGATACTTAAATCAGTGAGGGTTTTACTTGTATGTGAAGTAAAAAAAGAAAGATGAAATCGGTAGAAAAAGCTTAAGAGAATATTTCGTATGTGTCTGAGTGTTTTTCTCTCTCTACTATGTAGTGTGAGAGTCAGTGCAAAAAGTGTAGAATGTTCTCTGAATGTTGAAAACATACCTCCCATTATTGCTCGATTCAGTTATATTGGAATCATGAAATTCTGTACCTTATAGACACGTGTCGTCGTACAGTTGACGTGTCCAAAAAACCTATAACAAAAATCACGGGGTATGGATATCGTGGTATTATTCCCTGTCATGTAGACCTCGAGGCCCCGAGCACATATCCCCCGAGGCAGAACCTCCAGAATCCCTGAGATCTGAGCATCGATTCCTCGAAACACGAGCACCTATCTCTCCCCAGACCTGAGCATCCACATTCCCTACGGCTCCGAACCCCGACGTGCTTTCTGAAAATGTGTCAGGACATTGTTGATACTTGATATCATATAACAGTATCGTAGATGACGTCTATGTCCCAGGTGTTCCCAAGGCTCCGAGGTCATGCATAGTATATGCATGACTGAGTCCCCCGACGTAGAGTTTTGGATAATCGTTTCTAATGGGGGATAACTCGAGGAAGATTCTCTTATCATTGGCCTCGGATAAACTACCCGAGACTAATCTACTATTTCACATGCTATAGGAAAAGGTCTCAAAACGACCCCATATTTAGAGATATGTGGGGGATATTATGCCTGTATAATGGGCTTTTGAGACTTTAAACTGTATCTTGATAAAAATACCCAAACATATATTTTTGTTTTGTTTATTTATGTCTTTAGATTTAGAGTTTAATAACCATTAAATTTTTGGATTAAAATCAAACGAATTGCATCCAAAATTTTATTACCATAATCCTTTTTTTTTTTTTTTTTTGAAAATCGATTCAACATCATTTACTGATGATTTCTTGGTTGGATAATCCGGATTCACATCAGTATATGGATTGAAATTCAATGTTTTTATACTTCAACCTCAATGTCTGAACTTTCATTCGACATAGAAGGAGGTAGGATGGCAGTCAAGTACAGCTTCGAAGCATTTTGGGTCAGCATCTTCTCAGCCTATGTCTGGGAATTTATATAGAGAGAACAAGTAGAAGAGGTCAATTACTCTGAAATCTCGAGATACATGATGAAAATAGGACTTGTAAAGTAATTCCTTAGATTTTAACAAAATTTTTTTAGCAAGGAGTTAAGTTCGAATCACGTTACAGACATAGCCTTGCCAAATCAGACACATGATTTTATATTTATCTGGGTAGAATCAAATCAAATTCCCAGATGCACATATATTCCTAAACATAAATAAATTAAAAAAAAATCTATCAGCTCAGTCATCGAGTTGCTGTATGCATCTGACAGTTGTATTATGTTTCAAAAAGGATATTCAAATACTTTCTATTTGATGTAAGGCTCAAGTTTTTGCAGATTCTATTCTTCGATCTTCGTATAGGCAAGAGGAAATGGATTGGACAGTAACCTTCTTCCAAATCGGATGCTGTAAAAGCACCACAGATCCCAACCCTGATTTTAGAACTGGAGTCTGGAAGGTTTTGCCAACTTGATTATGAATTATGAATGATGCAATACAAATATTTTTACAACAATAGATTCTATATTTTGTTTGATGCTCCTTCAAACTGATCTCGGAGCAACTCATACTTCTTCAACTCGGCCAGGGAAAGGGAGGGAGACAGTTCTCTTAGCACCTGTAAAAATTCAGGCATTAGAAGAATATAAGGGAGTTTGATTTTGGCATCATCAGAAGATAAATCTCACTCTAAATATATACAACACAATGGACATGAAAAAATCAAATTATCCAAAAAATAAAAATTATATACGTATATAGTTATGCCCGTTATTTTTTTTTTCTACTTTGGCACTGCAAAATTTTACTTTCTTTTGTTATGAACCCCAGAAGCCATCTTCAATTTATTCTGCCCATTATGTGTAATATCTTTTATTTTAATCCCTATAAGTTTTCTATCGTTCGATATAACCAAACAACCCCCCACCCCACCCACCCACCCCACTCTTTCAAATTATGGTTCCGCCACTTCGATTACATGCAGAGGTTGTGATTTGCACCGAAAAATTCACTTTGTTATAGTTGTTTGATTATCCTACAATGTCAAACTACCAAATATTTGAAGGAAAAATAATATACGAAAGACTGGAAACAATGAAATTAATAGTCATGACAACCTAGTGTAATGTACGATTCTGCTCAAATTTAGAAAACAAAGGGAAAAGAAAAAGGCTCTTCATAGGTACGGACATCAAGTGGTTACACGAACTAGAAGCTAAAGGAAAAAAGAAGGATGATATTAATGGATCAAATGGGTCTGTGCAAAATTCCTATCAATCTATTTCCCACGAACCAGAATTTATTAGATAGGAAAGAGTTACTCAGAGTTGGAAAAGATAGATGTATATAATTCAGCATATCCAAATCCAACATATAATCATGTCATGGCAATCATATTTGGTAAATTTCTTCTTCATTATAGTCATTTAAAAGCATAAAAATTAAAAGAAGTAGTGATACCTCAAGTGTCATCTAACTAAGAGAGCAATTGCATCATACCTTCACAAAATCAACATATTCGACAACAATGGAGTCAACTTGATCTACATTAGTAGAATCTGAATCTGAGTCTGAACTCAAAACCTACAACAAAAGCAATAGTTGAAGCACCAGCTCAATGCATATCTCACAAACTAATCGTTACAGAAGCAGTTGGATGAATGTTTCCAACATGTTATTCAGGCTTAGTTTGGGATTGTGGTGCTTCTAACATGCTTTGAAAAGACAACATGTAAAGTGTTTGAGTCGTAGCTTCATAGCCAGGGCACCTCAAACACAGAACAAAGCCTCGGTCATATGTACAAAATGCTAGACAAGTTTTCATTATATGTAAGATTTGTTTATTTATTTAAATAACCAGCTGGAAAAAATGCCCCTGTACAGGGTTTACTTCAGGCAACTGTGCAAAGTTGACTCACCTTGCGTTTTGCAGCGTGAAACCAAGCATCTGCACATAAGGCATACATGTCTGCACCAGTGAAGTTTGGAGGGCATTTCTTTGCTATTGAAGAAAGAGATACATCCTTGTGCAGGTTAAACTTTCTGGTAAGTGCCTTAAGGACCCTAAACAAAAAGAAATTGACAATAGATATGAACAAAATCCTGAACTAAGGCCATCTATCACAAATCCATGGAAGAGAATTAGATTAAAAGGATTACTAACCGCTCCCTGTAAGACGCTTCAGAGTTCACTCCAACGTAGAGAAGTTTGTCAAATCGACCAGGCCGCAGAAGTGCTGGATCAATAAGATCTGGCCTGTTGCTTGCCCCTATAATAAATAGGTCCTAAAGAACAAACAGAGGGACAGTGCCTTTTTGCATCAGAAGCAAAAAGAAAACAAGAATACACTAATGCAGTGAAGAGGATATTGATTGTGGTAGGTAAGTAACCTGTGAAGAATCATTTAGACCATCAATCTCTGCAAGCATCTAGTAACAAAAGAAATCAGCCATGTTAATTAACTATCAAAGAATTTAAGGAATCAATTAGCCAAAACATAGCAAATATCCTCACTTGAGAGACCACTCTGTCCATAACACCCCCAGAATCCCCAGAGGCACCCCGAGCTGGTGCTAGAGAATCAAGTTCATCAAAGAAAATGACACAAGGGCGTGCTGATCTGGCCTGCAAAAAAAGTAAAATATCGTGAAAAAACATAAATAATAGCAAAATATGCTCTAAAACTACAATACTAAATAAGCTGTAAAAATTTATTGAAACATGAAGAATATTTTAACCTTTTGGAAAATGTCTCGAACATTTTTCTCCGACTCTCCTATGTACATGTTAATAAGTTCGGGTCCTTTTACGCTGAGAAAATTTAGGGAACATTCCGTTGCCACAGCTTTTGCCAATAAAGTCTGAGGTTTGACACAATAATAACAACAAGGTTACAAAGTAGACTTTTAACCGAGAAATCATTGTAATTTAAAAATACATCTTACTTTTCCGGTTCCAGGAGGACCATATAGAAGAACACCAGAGCGCTTTCGCAACCCAGAAGAAAACAAATCCTTATACAAGAGAGGTAACTGCAAAATTTAACAAATAAGATTTAGTAATTCAGAACCAGTGAGTGCAAACTAATAGTAAGCTTTCATTTACAGGATATGTAACAAAAAAGTCAAGAAACAAGGGCAAACAGAATAAGTTACTTATGGGACAGAAACAACATAATGTTCAAATAAACACTCACTTCATGTACAAGGCTAACATTCTTGATAATTAAATTTTCATCTATTTAGATTTACCTTTATTCTTAAATGTTTTTCAAACGCAATAAAATAGAAAATTCCTGTTAGATTCAGCCACAGGCATGGAGATGGTAGATATAAAGAAGAGCCATACCTGAACAGTATCCAGAATTGATTTCTTCACATCCTCAAGTCCACCAACATCTTCCCATTTCACATTAGGAACCTAGGGAAGATAAATTCAGGCTCAAAATCTTATTCTACGTCCAGTAATCATTTAATTAAAGAATAAACAGTTTCCTTGCTTGCTGACATATAATTTGAAGTATTAGCCAAATGTAAGGCACACTTATCTCAGTCCACAATATGTCATTGCTTAAAATAGAAGATGACATGATATTTTCGTTATGTCATATTTCTTTCTTCTGCTAATTACCTTGGGAGCACCTAAAGCTGATGCATTCCTTTTCTTTGATCGCTCTAATGCTTTGACCAAGTCTTCTTTCCCCATAACCTGAGGAGCAGCGTTCGATGAGTTAACATCTTGTTTGACTTTAGGAGAACTATCCCATATACTGGACTCAGCTTTGTCAACTTGAAAATTGCTGTTTTTTATTAAGTTCGCACCAGCATCAGCAGCCAAAGCATGCAAATCCTTGGGCATGAATCCAGATGTCTGTCCAACCATGTCCTTTACAAATTCCTGTGAGCCTGTCTACAACGAGTAACAGTCTGACCATTAAATTCCTGGATGTCCCTCCACGAATGATGCATGCATACCACTTATAAAGATAATGCAGTCAAGACATCAACTTTCAGCCACATTTATGGACTCATTTTATCTGTCATTAATATCTGACATTGGTTACCCACAAAAACAAAAGAAACAGGAAGTGCATTCCCTTAACATACATTAGAGATGAGTTCAGAAATACCTTGCAGCAACTGGGACAGCATTTGAACTCTTTGTTGTTCAGATAAAGGACCCATCCTTATTTCATGACTGAAGCATCTCCTAATAGTTGGTGGCAGACCCTCAGAATTGTCAGCAGCTGCAACTAACAGCACCTGTTGTTGACCAATCGTTCCAATGCCTTTTACGGACTGCATCAGTGTGGTGTAAGAATAAACATCTGACAGGTCCAAATGCACCGGAAGTATTATTCTTTAAAATAATAGCAAGCAAAATTATCCAAACCAACTTTTCCGTTACTCCAGTTGCATTTGTCCACTCCCAGACATAAAGGTAAATAATATAAACAGTCAGTCTTTAGGTCATTTAAATTAGCTAAAAATGCAAGCCTTTTGAGAGAGCTTAGATGGCACAAATTATATTTTCTTATTTCAGTCTTTTAAAAGGGAAAACACTGAGACAAGACATTTTCTTTTTCAGGTTTATAGATGGACTTAAATAGTTAGTGCAAACGCATTACTTTCTCAATTTCAAATTACAAAACCATAAAATGAGAGAAACAAAGAAAAACTCGAAAACTTAATCTATTATGAAGACAAATAAGGCATAGTGAAATAGATGCATCTTACAAAATCACCATATGAATCTTCTTCAGCATAGTCTTCTTCATCTTCAGCAACTGGCTCAGTATATTCCCTAATAACAGATGCAACTTCAGAGGAGAGGCCAACTTGATCATTAGGTAAACCATCATTAGAGACCAAATTTCGAAAAACATCAAAATCGCGGAGAAGAAGTATTGCTGGCGAGTATCTGTCCAAAAATCAGTATATGTAAAACACAGGGTGTCAGTGACACTAATAAAAAGCCAAATGAAGTTCAGCTATATTGTTGAACCTTATTTTAAATCTCATGTAATCATAACAACAGAACATGAGAAATATCCCCATCAATCTGAAGATATTGATCAACCAATGCCACAAATAATGGAGTACAGACTGGTTAGTGTACTATGATACATATAAAAATGATAGTAGAAAAAAGAAAAAGATGGATGAAAGATTACTCATTGCATAGAAATAAACAAATGCTAAACGAACAAAGGATTGGAAGTTCCAAACTATGACCACAGGTGTCACATATCTCAGATCACTTTTATAAACTAGTAAGCAAAGTACAGTATGGCATATTTCACAAGTTACAGAACAACTAGCATGTATCATTCCCCACATGTCTAGTGGTTCACCTTTGGGCTGTGACAAAAGCTTGAGCAAGTGCAACAGATATCTTTCTTTCAGAGGATGCCATCAAGTTGTGACAGCTATATTCCACTACATGCAATCCCAACCTACGAGCAACATATCGAACAGCAGTTCTCTTACCACACCCTGAAAAACATATTTGATCAGTACCACACAATAATATATAAAAACATGAATATATATCCTGAAAACAATAAACATCCTACTTTAAAATATGTTAGTATTATAGATTGTTCTCAATGGCAAAATCAATGGCATCATCTATCAAAGATTTCACATCTTCATAGGAAAGGTATGCCAATTAACGAAATTAACATATTTTAGATGTGAACAACAAATAACAAAGTGTAAAATAGACCTGGCAAGCCATGTAATAGAACTGCAACTCTGAATTTTGAAGAGAGCACTGACGGGCATAGAGGTGGGACAAGTATGGAGGCCAAAATCTTCACTGTGTCTACTTGCAAAGGTACAAAATCATTTAATTCAGAAATCAATAAATCCGGGGGAATAGCAGATGGAGCGCTCCCTCCAAGAACAAGAGCAGTTTTGGTGCGATTAACTCGAAGAACTGTTTCCTCTGATGGTTCCATAGCGACAACCTGAGAACATGAACTGCCTTCTGATGAGAGCCGTTGAGCTTATGAAGCTACTATAGAGAGATATATAGAGGAAGCTTACCTTAAAGTAGATAGTGTTATCAGTTTTATTTTGCAATCTTTGTCTGCAATGAATGCAAGTGATTGAACTGCAATTCCAATTTATGCAGACGCTGAAAACATCATCTCTTGCTAGATACCTATCCACTTCGAAGTAGTTTTGTAAAGCCAAATCAATCTTTTCTTGATGATCCTCAAATTCAATAGCTGAATTTCCTCGCAAAGACTCAAGGGTACCACATTCTGGTATCTTGACAAAAGAAATCCGCAAGTGTGAGGCATATCTTGGTAGTTGACCCGCACTTTCCAGTCCTAAGTTGATCAATAAAGCTGTGTCACCTTGCCTGCAAGGCCCGTCATCAACTTTAGCTTCAAAAAGAGATTCTAAATCCTCTTTCCCTTGGTGGAGAAGAAATTTCAAGCACGATGTGTGCAAATCCAGATTAAAAGCTAAAAGAGGAGACAAATATGCAACTTCTTGATCCAACAATATGTTTTCATTTTGAGGCAAATGATAAGAAGGAAAAGTTATCATTGTGCGGGAAGAGTGTTGAGAGTGCATTTCATCATCAAATCTTTGTTTGCGGGTGGTTGGAGGATCTAAAACAACAACCAGGGCAATCCTCTGTTTGTTAGTCTCTACATTCTTGACAAGCACCTGGCACGTTGATAAACCAAAGTTGATTTGTCAGTAAACAGTAATACATAATAAAAATAAGTAATTGGCTTCGAAAGAAAATATATCCAACTGAGCAAACGAAGTTTTGTGTCCAATTCAGCCCATCAAATTTTCAGGTAGTTATTGAAAATTAAATTTATGCGAAGTATAAAACCTCGATTGTGTTTGCAGTTTCATTTAACCACAAATGACAACAATATAATTGTAAAGCAATTACACTTAAACAGTAATCACAAATACTTCAAAAAAAGCATTTCTTCAATTCAAAACTTTATTCACCTTCTCGAAAACGCCAAAAACATGAAACTTACATGTGAGCCCGAAGTGACGGAGAGTCGTTTCAATACAGAAGTTGAGAGGCCAAGCAAAGCAGAATCATCAAGAGAAGTTAATTTGGTATCCGAAGTATCAAATTTATCCCTTGAGATTCGGAGAATTCCTGCCGGCAAGAGTAAACTTGGAGACACGTCATCGGCAACGCCTTTCTCCCCAGTGAGTCGTCGTGACGAACTCAGTACGGAATTGACGAGAAATTTGGTTGAAGAAAGCACCAACGGTTTTCTTTTCTTCACCATTGATAATAGAACCTCAGAACCCTAATCCCTTGAGAGTAGCAGAACAAGACTTTAAGACTTAACGGTCAACTACCACTAGTTTAGTCGGGATGAGATTCTCAGCATTTTCGCGCAAATCGATGTCGCCAAGTCTGGTATTCCCGACGTTGTAATTTAACAGCTTCAACGTCAGCGATGAATATATAAATAATTTTAAATTTTTTTGTTAGATATATAAGAGTAAATTTGAGCGTGCTATAAAAAAAGCGTATATATTTTATAACCTTTTTAATTATACATTTTTTAAGCAGGTAATATTTAAATATTTTTTTAAACAATATTTTCGAGTAAATAAGTAAAAAATACTCATTAATTGTTATATTAAATATAAAAAATTATTATAAATAATAAATATAAAATTATTAATGAGTGAACTTAGTAAAATTCATATTATTATTAAAAAATACTATAAAAATTAAATTAAATATATAATAATAATTATAAATTTTTTTTTTTATCTATACTAGATATTTACATTGAGAGGCTAAGGTACAAAAATGAAGAAATTTTTGTACATTAATATTATATGAATTTGAGATGGGTATTGACTATTCAGGATTCCAAAAGACTAAACCTTGCATACGTCCATCCCATTTGGTACAGACTCGTGGATATCTTTCCCATTCCAAGAACACATTATTACCGAAATATCTTCTTCAACTGTCTCAGAGCTTTTGTAAAGCTATATACCATTGCATAGACAGTAGATGCTGACAAGAGAGATTTGTGCTTGTAGACTAATACTTGTAATCTGCTTAATATCTTTAGGAATTAAATAACTATGAAATTCTGGAAAGTGCAGTACACCGAATCCACAAAGTAAATTCAACTCAAGACATTTGCTTTGCGGATAAAATTATAGAATGTATAAAACGCAGTTTAGGAAAGCTAAAGAACGGATCAAAGACACCAGCTTTTACTGAAAATGCAAGAAAAACCCAAGAAAGAGCATACTTACAGCTCTTTAAACTCAAATCTTTCTTCACAATATTAAGATTTAAGAAGTCGCTAACACGTTAGTCAAATTCATAACTTCTAGAAATGAAAGGCTCTATTATACTAAAACAAAAGAGTAGGATCATGTATAAAGACTAACGTCAAGTTCCAATAGCAATTACCATCAAGGGAAAGGGGAGAAGTTTTTATTCTCTTATTGACAAGGGACAAACAACAAAACCCAATTGAGGAGTTGTGTAACTAGAGTTATCAGGACATCACTTTTATATGTTCATAA
>JAVXUL010000001.1:19019486-19034173 GCA_035590515.1 Trichilia minutiflora
ATTTATTTGCTTTAAATTATATTTAATTAGCTAGTAAAATACTTGTTGTTATTGTTTGGAATTTTCATATGATTGCTTAGTTAGGAAATTCCGTATTTCTGCTGTGTTAGCAACAAGTAGTAGAATCTTGAGTGTCCAATAAATAGTAGGAGATTTTGTTTGGGACATAATAATCACCGCAGAAAATAAAAAAGGCTTGTTTGCTTCGTTGATCAAGCCCTTCAGAAGCAAACCTCTAATAACCGAGCAATGGGCGGTAATCTTTTTCTCCTAAATATAAGTCACAACAGTCCGAACTTGAGCAACCGTCGAACGCTGCCAACCCATCTTTTTCACAAGAAAATCAAGTATACCCGATATCTTTTTCTCGGATAAGATCATACACATGGGATGCTTTATAAAAGCCAACAAAATTTCATGTTCAGACCAACCCCATCTCTTATAGATCTCCATTTTTTGTTCTCATGTCGATTTACTTATTACAATAACAGCTTTCAGAGCATGGGTAATGATTTTCTCGAGGGTGTGAAACGCATCTCCATAACCTCCTTCACACTCACACGTCCCTCAAAATCATCGACTTTTCGGCTCATTACACAGGGATAATTAATTACCAATTGAGAGATGATTCATTCAGGCATTCCATGCTCTCTAAAGATTGATGCATTGGCAACAATACTATTCCAAACCCTTTGAAGAAAACACCAGGATGTCCGCTTCAATATTTTAACGATTTTTTTATTAGTATCAACAACAATTAGACTTTTGAGCACACCATGAGCAGGAATGAGATGTTTCGGCAAGCTCCGGGTCAAGATAGATGGATTCTGATAGAGGATCTTAGCACGTTCGAAGCCTGAAACCCCTACAGCTTGTAAAAGCTCAAGCTTGGGCAAAAGAATCTTCTCAGGATTTACCAGAAGCACAAACAGGTTTCTCTTAATTAGTTTGAAGATGTCAGTATCAGATAATCCGTGGGCCCTGAAAAGTCGAAGAACTGAGTCTGGTTTTTCAGAAGATTTAAAATTGACAGACTTGGAAGCAGAAACAGCAGATTCTGGGACAACCCACATGAATTTATGAGGTAAGAAAGCGTAACGAAGTGTTCTTGCTATTTCTCTTCGTGTTCATTGCTAAACTTGACTGCTCCAGTTGACGAGAATAATCTGACCACGACAAGCGGTTCGCTATTTAGAATAGCACACAATACAATATAATTGAGCGAGCATGATTGAAACAATAAATCATCCGCAATAGATGATGTTTCCCAAAGGATAAAGTCACCGATGATTTGTTGAGATCTGTTATTAACCAAGAGTTCAGATTTGTCTTCTGGTTTTGTCAATCTTTTTTTTTTTGGGTTTGGGGTTTTGTCTTCTTTGACTGCGAGGAAAGGAAGCAGGATACGCGTGGAGAAAAATGGACTTCGATCTGATAAAAATAAAATTAATATCGGTTCAGTTCTGTACGAAAATAAAGATTATTTTGGAACAATTTAAAAACAAAAATTTTATTCTCCATTTTTCTAAAAACTGGTCGTGTTCTCAGAATTTTCGAACCAGGCAACCCGGCCCGGACCCACATTTAATATTAGAAGAGCTGGGGCGGGACGAGAAGTCAAGGTTAATACATTTTCCATTAAGATAAATAAAACGGTGCCGTCCCATATTTCTGTAAGACTGTTACCCAGTCAATAAGCAGCGCACGGTTCGGTTGAGCCCACCCTGCAATCAAAATCTCACAATTTACAGACCATGGCACACTTAATCCACTCAAAGACCTAGTATTTCGTGACATATTTTTTTTGGATGATCTACACAAAAAATCCAAGTTGAGCTCTTTAATGCAGCAACCAACTATTCATCTGATAATAGGATCCCATAAGAAACTTATAAGGAGGGGTAATTTAGTTTTCTAAGCTTCTTGTCTAGAGCTTTGCCTCAGGTGGAAGTGCTCTTCCAGTGTGATTTTGGAATACCTATACCGCAAAAAAATTATTTTTTGTCCAAACGATATTCTCAGGATCGGCTACAGAATGCTTTTGGTAACGAATTTAGTTATGTCGGCTGTGATAAGCGAAATGAGACAAATAGGATTCAGATTTGCTGTGGAATCTCTGATTGTAAGAAATTTTTTGACAGGAATATACATGAGATTGCTGAATAGTTTTGCATTATGCTGTGGAGATCATGGATTAATGATTTGCAGATCGACCGGATGTTATTGAATCATGAACGAATGAACAAAACAGGAGGTTCTGTTATCATCCCAAACAAAACTAGTGAGAGTTCCATCAGGTACTGGGATTTTGGCTAAAAGAAATTTCTTTCTTTTTTTTTCCCCAAAACTAGTATTTATCAGGAAACAACAACAAATTCTCTGTCGTTTACCGGACATTTGTCCTGGTCGGTTTATTTTATAGAGGCTCATAACATCAAACATCAGTTTAAATTTGAAACACACAGATTAAAGATTTTCAAATCATTAAACATGTAAAATTCTAGATACAGAACCTCAGGTTTCCAGAAGCTCATACATCGTAGTCCACAATTACATCTACCAACAACCATACATAGCCAATTCAGGAATTTCTGTTAAATTTATTCTAATATGCAAAGTTACAATCCAATTGCAAACGCATTTTTTGCTTGGAACATATAGCATTAAATCCCAAAGACACATTATACAATATAGCAGCATCGATAACACACACTATTCCTACAAACAAAATTATTGAACATATACAGTACTCATTATTTAAGTTGCACTACATTCGGTTTATGCTTTGGAGGAAGGTTTCTTTGAGAGCAGATTCTGAAGAGAGTTCGGGTCAGTCACAGGAGGGCTGCAAGTGAAGTTTTGACAGACAAGTGCCACCACCTTGTCTGCAGAAAAATTGTTTCTTGCCATAGCAGCAGTGTTGCCGTTATTTTCTACCCAAAAGTCCATCTCTTCCGTGTCTGTGGGATCTATGTGAATGACCTGCCATGAATCACACCCAGAAAGATGAATGAAAGACTGAAACAAGTGAAATTAGCCGAATTATTAACAGTCATGAGCTAACAATGAACTCCTTTTACGTACTATTTTGTTTGGATCATATGATGCATGAGCAGCAGCAAGCATGTTTTCAAAGTCTACAGAGGCTTTATGACCAACCAGGACAACATGCTTCCAAGAGGGAACACAATGCATGTCTGCCGCACAACACATCAAGGGCACTGCCATGGCCATATCTTTCAATCTTGTCTCGAATACTGCCTGCAATACAAGAGAATGATGACAAAGTTCATTACTCATGGACCAAAATTAAAATTCAAAGCTATTATTTACTTTATGAAGCCATAATATATACCAGAACATGCTCTGCATTTTGTTTGTAACGATCAGATTCATTGCCCGCAACTATGGAGGCCAGTCTTACAAGATTTATAACAGAAACGGAGTTCCCCGATGGCTCTGCACCATCATGATCTTCTTTTAGACGGAGGAGAACTGAAGGGTCTTCCCCAGGGGTGTTGAAATAGCCACCTCCTTCTCTATCAAGAAATAGTTCATCCTGGAAAATTGTTTTTAAGTTAATTTGAATTACCACAAGGCAGCAAACAAACACTAAGGGCTCTTGCCTGGGTGTTTTGCAGTTCGATTGCCCAAACTAGCCACTTAATTTCACCACCATTCTCATAAAGATCCAGCAAACCAGAAATTAGAAAAGCATAGTCATCCAGAAATCCAGGTGCTTTAGATGGACCATTCCTAAAGCTATGATGCAGCCTTTGCTTTTGTTCATCATAAAGATGCCTTCTAATAAATAAAGCTGCCTTCTCAGCAATTTCCATATACTCCTTTGGCTGCAATTTTGAGGTGTGCAATTGAAAAAGCAGTCAGTACCATAGAATATTATAGCCATAATGCACTACAAGCAAGTTACACAGCATGGAACTGAAATTTACATAGTAATAGCTAAGTCCCTTCCAATAAAACCAACTCATTTTTACAGGACTGTGCATAACCACCCCAGGCCACCCAGGGAGAATTAAAAGTTACACAATGGTTAAATGTTAGCATCAACAAATTTACTACCAAATGAATTCATAACACAAAAATCCATGCAATATAGTGGCCTGACACAAAAAGGATTTAATCAGAGACCTATAACATAATGAGCCTTCATTATACCTGAGTTCAAAGTCTAGTTAATGGAATTTTTCTGAGAAATCTTTTGCACACATCAAGGGATTGTATGCAAATCATTCTAACAAAAAATGTTTAATTAGCTAAGAGCACATAAAATCCATTTGGTAAGTCCTTATATAAACATGATGGCTCCAGCGTGTACACCTTCACCGAAAATAAGTACATAGGACAATCATTTACTTCTTTTCATGTTGTCAAAGACAGCCAAAGTGGTAAAGATCTTACATCACAGCCAACAACAGGGAAGTGGAACATGTTGCTGTTGGCATCACCCTTGAGAATTTTTGAAGCTCTTGCAAATGAAGAAATCACAAGTCCATTCCATGATACGATTACCTAACAAGCACCTGACGAGTTAACATGCGCATAACCAGCAAGAAGAAAAACAGATTTAGATGGGTCATTTTATGAATCAGATAACTGTTTCAACATAATGCATCATCCTTGCTTTTATTGATGCAGTGGTGAAATCCAGCTGAGAGAAGGTGGGCAAGGAAATACCTTATCATCCAAATGTGGACTTGGCCGTCTGGATCTTACATCAAATAGCTTTTGTCGACATTCACCCAAAATACTTAGATATTTGTCCATTGGCAAGCCGAGTTTCGATGCCAAGGCAGAAGAATCATTCAGTTCGATAAGAACATTCTTCCCCTTGAATTCATTGTGAGGATCACTCAACCTAGAAAGATCACAATTTCCAGTAGGCTTTATGTAATAGTGTTCCTTAAACAGATTTGCATGCTCTTCAAGGACATCTTCGACCTTCAGGTAAGAGAAACCAGGAAAAAAGTTCAAAATATGTAGAATTAAATTGAAACCATAAAACATCCGAATCCTCTCAATATAAAACTAAAATTTAAAGGTCACAGAATGTGTAAATTGCAATTGAAAAAAAAAATAAATATATATAATGATTGTTATTCCAAAATAGGAGTACAGAAACTACTTTTCTCTGGATGAAATTGAATATTTCTGATTTTATCTGGATGGATACTGAATACTTCAGATGAATATGTTATGACACTTTATTACTCAAAATCAGAAGGGAGCCCCAATTCATCAAATTCTAATAGCAGTTTATTGAAGGTCATAAAATTGTTACCACGTTAGGTACATAAACAATATTTTCCTAGTTTTCCAAACAATTTTTCACAACTGATCTACAGTGTCCTTCAAGAAAACCAAATACACCAATATAAATGAAAGCCAGTCATGGACGGACAAAGATAATGAGTAAAGAACCTCTTTGCTGGTCCATATATAGAATGCTCCTTCCTTTTTTCCAGTGGCAACTTCAGATTCAGCACTATCAGCATCCTCTGCTGAAAAAATTTCACCTTTTGGTCCAATCATGTCTCTTTTCAAATAATCAAGAATATCCCGAGATATATATGAATAGAAAACATCTTTGGTGATGGAAAAGGCATCCAAGTAAACATTAGCAAGTTGCCCTTGATCATACAGCATTTTCTCAAAATGTGGAACTGCAAGAAAAGACAATAGCTTCACTTTTTAGTACAAAAAATGGATAATAGGTTACAATGCAAAGCAGTAACAGTTTAACATGAGTAGTATCCACTATCAAATAGGAAGCCCCAAGCAGCCATCATCAGAATGTCTCTGTTGCAGTGCATCTTATTTATAACCGAAACAAAAATAATGTTACAGAAAAAATGACAAACTTCTTCAGAAAACTGACCGTGCCAGCGCTCATCCACACTATATCTGTGAAAACCACCACCAACATGATCATGGATGCCACCCTTTGCCATGCATTGCAAGGTAAACAAAACCATTTTTTGACTTTCACTTGCTTCACCTGATCTACCAATCTCCTCCAATTTCTTGGAAATATAAAGCATCAGTTGAATCTCAACTGGTCTAGGAAACTTGGGAGCGGATCCAAACCCACCAAACCGTGAATCATAGCTTTGGGAAAGCTGTAAAAGAATATAGGATACCTTAGAAACAAACTATGCCTTTTAACCTTGTGCATGCTATGGCAGACAATCAAACATTCACATTAAAGAGAAATTATGAAAAGAACACCATAAATGTATGCCTTTTAACCTCTAGAAACAAACTATACCTTTTAACCTTGTAAATGCTATAGCAGACAATAAAAATTCACCTAAAAGAGAAATTATGAAAACAACACCATAAATGCATGGCTTTTAAGCTTAGAAACAAACTATGCCTTTTAACCTTGTACATGCTATAGTAGACAATCACACAGTCACATAAAAGAGAAATCATGAAAAGAACACCATAGAAGTTTCCTTTTGGATTAAAAAGAGGTTGAATGCACAAGGAGAGCATACTTGCTCTGCACATAAGTGCAATGCATTTTGTGGCAGTCCATCCGGCAATTTATTTGAACTTGCACTGGTTGATAATGCTTCTGACAGCTGTTCAATAGCAAAGGCTCCACTCTGAATAAGCATATCCCTCTTTTTATCCCAAGCATCTTTCACCTTTCTGAAAGAACTTGGGAATGTTAGAAGAGTGGATGTAGTATAAAACAGCTACTACAATTCTAATAATAAACTATGGACAAAGTTTCACTCAAACAGCAGTTGCAATGGTGCATGTATCAAACTAGATGTGCCTTCATTTACCAAGAAACTAGCTCAAGATTAATGTTAATTTTACCTAAGAATAGTCTTAAATCCTGGTCTTCCATACTTATCTTCGGGGGGAAAGTAAGTTCCACCCATCACGGGTGTCAAATCCGGTGAAAGGAAGACACTAAGAGGCCAACCTCCACCACCATACAAGGCCTGCACATATGTCATATATACCTGAAATATTGCATAAATTTAAGTAAGACGAGTGCTATGTTCACAAAAATATAAAAGAAAGAATTCTTTCCCAGCTATCAAGATTCAAGTTTCTGATTTGGTCAAGATAATCTCAATATGTCAAAGGCTTATAGTAGCTTAAACTCCTTTACCTTGTCAACATCTGGTCTTTCTTCTCGATCCACCTGTTGCACCCTTGTGTCAGCACAAAATTCAGAATGAATGCTTTTAAAAGTAATTGCTTCTAAATATGATATTATGTATAAATTCAAAAATATGATATTAAATTTATATGTAATCCTACAATAACTTATATAAGCAGACATGCTGAACTCACCTTAATGCTAACAAACCAATCATTTAACAATTTTGCAACTTCTTCATCCTCAAAGGACTCCACTTCCATTACATGACACCTTGTCAATAATTTACACCTTGGAGTTAGTCCTCATTCCTTCAACTCAATGATCATTATATATCAAATTAGTTTCCAACAATGGACAAAGAAATCTAACCAGTGGCAGGTACTGTATCCAACTTCAAAGAGAATAGCATCACAGAGAGTCAAATGACACGAGTGATCATTAGTTCATAGTTCCTAAATTATAAGAGAAAAACAAGCGGATAACTAAAAGAAGGAAGAGATTCTAACTTGATAAGAAGATCGGGACATTCCTTTTCCGTGCTTCGGCGAAAGCTTCTTCACCCCATGGATGCCAATCAACCTTCACAGTAAAACAAGATCAAATCAACTTAGAATCACTTATTCAGGAATCTAATATATCAAATTAACAGTCCGTCAACTTAAATGAGATAAACAAATTTATCGGGCACAATAAATCGAACTTCTCGATAATTATTTTCTTTAATCCATTTGTTGGAACATCCTTAAATTAGAATTGGTCTGTTTTCTTTCCTGAAAACGAAACAGATATTAAACTTGAAAGAGAATCTAGGAATGAATTTATAAAGATTACCGGATTATGGGCATGTTGAAGAAGATAAGGACTATGCTCGGAGGCCAGACGATTAGTGTAATTGTGAGAATTTGAAGTTGAAGTGGGAGTTTGTTTAGCCATGGAAACGACCTTGCAGGAGTGAATAGAACGATGGAAAATGACAGAAAAAGACCCTGAAAATGAAGAAAAACGTTTATATGGATATGGGTAATTTCTGAGTAACGATGACAGATTGAGGTTGGCTTTGTAACTGCAAGATAGAAAGTGATAAAAAGAGAAAGAGAATAATAATCTATTTCGCATAGAAGAAGAAGAAGAATTGGGATTGGGAAGAATAGGGAAAAAAGAAGATAACTTTGATTTAATAACAACGATATTATTAATATTAAAGCGGCGTTGGTTTGGTGAATAGTAGAAACAAGATTTCCGAAGGGTAGGCTGGTAGCCATAAGCGAGGAGGTTAGCCATGAGTCATACTGAAATTGGAGCTTCGGCTTCGTTTCTTGGGATGGTTTTCCTGTCGACAAATGTCAGCCCCACGTTCTGTGGACGTGGACGTGGATCGAATACTTTGGATTATAAGTTCAAGTACACACTAGCACCTAGCTTTGTCTTCAATCATTTGATTCCGGAACTGAAAAATAAAGGGCGAAACCACGTTTTGTTGCGTTACAGTTGCATAACATACCGTCTGTGGACGTGGACGTGGATCGAATACTTTGGATTAAAAGTTCAAGTACACACTGGCAACTAGCCCCACGTTTTGTTGCGTTACAGTTGCAAGACATAACGTTCAAATTTCTTTCTTTCATTCTTTTCTTTTTAGTTGCTGACTTGACTTTTATTCACAAAACTTCCAAAATTATAACCAAAACAAAGGGAGAATTGTAGAATACAATAGTTGTGCCATCGCTTTCGCTTGACCACTTATTTTAATCATACAGCCTATTTTTCATTATAATTATGATGCCTTAAACCGAAACCCCATGGATTTATCATGCTTTTGGCTAGTGGATTCTTCCAACGAACAGATTGATTGTGAAGTCGGCACTGGTGGTTGCTGCTTGTCCATTATCATGTTTCTGGGTTTGAGGGAACAATACGCTATTTCAATGCCGGCATTTTATAAAGGAGAGCCGAGAATTCAAGAGATTGATTAAATAAAGCTGTCTAAAAGACTACAACTCCTGTTCAATCTATCGAGAGGACTTGTATACCCTATCAGACTAGCAAATTTGAATACAACTCCTGTTCAATCTATCGAGAGGACTTGTATACCCTATCAGACTAGCAATATTTAACAATTTACATGGAATTCAAACAAATTCAGCCATGGAAGCTATGGAAGAATGTTGACATAAAAAAAATAAAAAAAAAACATTCCGAAGAAACATCATTAATGTGGCACAGTAGCAGAATAAATAATTTTCCACCGTCGTTTAAAGATACATTAGCGGTTTCCTCCGGCTCTTACCTGGGATCCAGGTATTCAAATGATCTAAGAACAAAAGTGTTATATCAACCAGATGCTGCACCCACAGACTCGGCTAGCTCTTCGAGATGTTCCTCTTGATCTATGGCAGCACATGACTACAAGACACAAGAATTTCAGTCACATGGGAAAATGATTTTCTCCGAAGGTTTATATAAATTTATAAAATATAAGTTATTGATTATATGTTAATTATATTTTTTTACAATTAAAACATTGATACTAAGATTGATTATGATAAAATTTGTTTAAAATTTTATTATATATTAATTAATATATAATTAATCACTTATATACTCTTGTTAAAATGTGATCCAATGCACATGAATTCAAGAATGCTGAGTGTATGAGCTGGAAGTGAGCTGAGAAATGAGTTGGTTAGTTAGTTAATTTTAAGATCAAGATCAAGATCAAGAATCTTGGATTCTTGCAATCTTGAGAACCAATGATGTGTTAGCTTGACAGGTATATAATGTGCTGGTGTTAGGCTTGTAAAGAATCATCAGTTTTTCTCTCAAAAGCTTGAATATACCGGAAGTATTCTTGGTTAATTCTCTCGGTATTCATTGGTTTTTCTTATTTTCATTATGGTTCAAAATTGCTGCAATTGCTTGGAGGTTTCTTTCTTTCTCTGGAAGGTGAATGCGTGACTGGAAGAGGCAAGGCAGAAGCTTGTGTTGCTGGTGTTGCTGCATTACACATTAAGATAAAATAAATAAATAAATAGACCCTTAGAGTTGCTTTTAGAATTGCTTTTAAAAAAAAAAGTTATTTTATAAATAATAACAATTTGTTTCAAAGAACTTTTGTGAAATTTGACTTCTCAGATGGTTATGAATAATTATATATAACAAATTATATAATTAATTAGCTATAACTACGGCAGCTATTTTCATCAAAAGACAAAAATCGCACAATGAATCTCAAGATTTATCAAGCTATAATGTCATTCGCTTATTTACTATTGAGCACAAAAATTAAGCCATCGAGTTTTCAAATATCAAAGAGGATTCAAATTTCATCTTATGAAATGCTAAGCATAATTAAGCATGGAGTCAATTTTCAAAATGAAGATTAAGTATTTCATACAAAACATTTTTCAAATGCAATCATTTGCTTTTTAGTCCTTAAGAGATTTTTCTGCACATATAATCCGTAAGTGATATGATCATGTTATAATATTACCAAAAACATTTTCAACATTCGAATTTTTATATGATAAAATTAAATATAAAATGTTGACCTGATTGACGACAATTCAAAGTGACCATTGCCTTAAATATTATTTGGGCAAGTCTCACTAAGTAAAATGTTGTTATCCCCTTAGATAATATGTATTGATCTCAAATCTAAAAGTATTCGGTATTTGGTTAATCTAAATCTCAATAATATATTTGTTAATGCTTGAAAGTTTTTACGAGAAAATTTTTAAATACTATACAAATTTTTATTTTTTGGCTGTTGATGGATCCAATGATGTCTGCCTCAGGATGAGAATATTACGACCACTGTATTTTGATTGCCTGAAATCATACGAAGAAAGTTAGAAGTGTGAAGACTCTAATACTTAAATCAAACTAGAAATCAAGGGAAAAAGGATGAAACTATAGTTAAAGAGAGAGATTCAAGGTTTACTAACGCGAGCTTTTTGTGCGTGTTTTGTCTATTTTTTTAACCCCTTTATGTTAAAATAGAGCTGGTATTTATAGTGGTTAATGACACACCCTTCAAGCCTTTACACCTGTCAGATATTAGAAAATGAAAAAAAATTGAAATTTGGAGCTCAATAAACTTTCTCTTGTCCTTTTAGGCTACTATAAGCCTAGGTCTTTTAACCTAAAAGTCGACCGTCGAAGATCGGGGGAATCCCAAATTTCTCCCTATAAAATAAACAAATACCACACACCCTATTGGAGGATGTATGGTATTTATTTACTTTATAGGAGGAATCTATCATTCTCCCTCGAAGATCTGCATTTGATTTCCTTTACTCCCTTTTCCACAAATTTGTTGTCTCCCTTTCTAGCTCTCTATTCCTTTATTTCCAAGATTCATAATTGCCAACCCTCCTTTGCATGTTTGATTCGATGTTCTTCCATTTTTTCAACCAGATGGAGGGATTCTCGCTCGTCAGTCCTTGTCGCTTTTGGATTATCAAAGGGGTGATAGCATTGGTTGGCAAGCCATTGGGATCCTGGCAGCAACTAGGTTCTCCCTTTCTGTTGGAAGTCTCTAAGAATAACAATTCCGATTGTTGATGGCCATTTCTAACTAACTGACAGTTTTGATAGAATTTTTCGATGAGTTAACAAAGAAGTTTTTGTCTGAAGATTCTCGTAAACAGCACCCACTGTTGATACTTAAAAGTTTTTGAGAGAAAAGTTCTAAACACTATACAAATTTTTTCTTTTTGGTTGTTGATGGGTTCGGTGAGATCTGCCTCACATTGATAAAATCACTACAATTGTTGTATTCTGGTTGCTTGAAATGCAAAAAGTTAGTTAGGAGTGATGCCCGACTTTCCAATGTAAAAACTATGATTCTTAAGTCAGGCTGAAAATCAAGGAAAAAGGAATGAAACTATGGTAAGAGATTACCAATGCAAGCTTTTTGTGTGTGTTTTGGCTATTTTCCTAGCCCCCTTACATTAGAAGGAGCTAATATTTATAATAACTAGTGTAGCTAGTAGCATACCCTTCAAGTCTTTTGCACATATTAGATATTAGAGAATAGAAAAAGTTAACGTTTGTCAAAGGGGTTTGCCAGCGACCCCAAATAATAAGTCACCTATGTAATCATTACTTACTGGTTAAGGTCGGTCTAATAATTACCTAAACTTTAATTTGTGCAATACAAAATTTTAAATATGATATGACAACCTGCATTGATCCTAGAGTTCTTGCTAATTCCTTTTTTGCCATCTCCATTTTTGGTTGGATTCGCTAAGGCTGTCGAGGCTATTATCCCAACTCGATTATCGGTGCACCTCTTTGCCAGCCTTGGGATTTTGTTTTTGACTTGGTGGAAGCTAATGGCAACCAAGGCTATAGCAAGATAAACAGATATCCCATACTAGTGTCGACATTACAACCTCTGGATCGGCTATAAAATTTGTATTCCATGTAGTTTAATCACTAATGGTATTAGCATCATAACCTCTGAGTCGACTATAAAATTTGTTTTCCGTATAGCTTGACGTTGATGGCATCAGTATCAGTATTGTGATGCCGGTACCTGGATGCTGATGTAGGGTTGGTATAACCTACTTACACGATGTCACTTGGTTCTTACTGCCAAAAATATTTATTTTTATTCCCATTAACGAAGCTATTTTGAGATTGTTATGATTTTATTAAA
This sequence comes from Trichilia minutiflora, assembly GCA_035590515.1. NCBI lineage: Eukaryota > Viridiplantae > Streptophyta > Magnoliopsida > Sapindales > Meliaceae > Trichilia > Trichilia minutiflora. The sequence continues at coordinate 19,032,296 of JAVXUL010000001.1, forward strand.
TAATTTAATTTTATGGTCATGAAAAAATAATTAATTGTTAAGAAAAAAAAAGGCATATGTTGTATAAATTATATTATTAAAAATCTATGCATTTAAAAAAAACAAAACTTAATGTTTAGTAAGTAATAATCATAATAAACGATAATAATATTATAAATACAAACTCCTTTTTACAAATATTTATATAAACTAATGCAGTAATATTATATAATTATCATATGTCTCTTTTATATATTTTTATTTTACTCCCGCAGATTTTCACTTACTCTAGTAAAAACATAGAAATATATGACAATCATAGAATAAGCATTACTCTGATAAACAATGGGAAAATTGTGCATTCAGTTTTTCTTTTCTTTTTTTCTAAAAGTTAAATTTCCATTTTTATAGAAAAAAAAATTAAATTATAGAAAATTTTAAGATAGTAAGTTAGTAATGATATAGTTTTCAAAAATAAATACAATTATCAAATTTTCTTATCTTAAACCATAAATAAAATATTAAAATATTAAAATGTATGTATTTTCATAAATCTTAAAGAAAGATTTCATCGTTGGTAGAAATATGACTAATGAATATAATTCTAGTTAGGGGCAGAGTCATTGTATTTTAAAAAATTTTCAAAAACAATGTATTTTTTTAATTTAGTTCTTCAAAAATAAAAATACGGTTTTTAATTCTTATACATTTATTCTAACCTCTTATATTGAAAATAAAAAGTAATTTAGTATCATCACATTATGTTAGTGTGACACTCCTAGAAATTTGGGTCGTGCCTGGCATGACGATAAGGGTATCTCATCTCTGTAAGCCTCCTATGGAACCTATGTGGAAACATTAAATTTGAATAAATGGAGAACATATACTAGTAACTCACATATATATAAATGGCTCTATGTCCTGTTGTACAACATATGCCATGTACAAGAAAGCATGAAAAATAGGGTAAATCTTCATGATCTAACATAATTTACAAGCCACATTTATAGCATCATAAACCATCATTGGGGACTCACTCACATACGAGCATAAATCATATATATAACATATATTTCAATAATTTATAAAACATGTAATACAAGTAAAATATAAAGATTTTAATTTTCAAACTTATAAAAACATGAAATATATTTCAAGTATACCTAAATATAATTTAGTTAAAACATGAAGAAAAGATAATAAAATCTATTCACCATTGAAAACATAGGTTAAAAACATACATATATATAAATATAGCTTTTAAAATATGAGAAAAACATAAAGGTATCTATTCACTTTTAAAACATTTCTTATATATATAAAAATAGATTTGAAATATAAATAAAACAACGTATACCGACTCATATATGTAAAACATATTCTCATAAGATATGTACATAACATATAATTTTCAAAATCACAAGGGATCTGTAGCTAAATTCACTTAGATATTAGCATAGCAAACATCTCATTAATCATAATCATGAAAAACATAAAGAAAATTTAACCGTATTCACTCGCATATAAGACATAATAACATATATCTTTGAAAACCTAAATAAAAGCAAAATCATATCCAAAGAAAATCATGTTAGGTCTTCTCCTGACCTTAATCCCATATAACTCATCAACACTTTCAAAGTTCTCAATAAACATAAATATGTCGTATTCATATAAATAATTACATTTATAAACATATATATAAGATTGCAAAACATAACTAAAATACAATTGTTCTACTCACAGAGATTGCTATCATAGGTCAAATAGAATCTGGATCAGTGCGACTAGGCGGTCGCACTCTCGACATATCTATAACATGAATGTCACAGCCCGAAATCCTTGGACTATGACCGGCAGGAGACAAGACTGGCCCCATCTCCCTAAGCCTCTATTAGT
>JAVXUL010000001.1:19048060-19064677 GCA_035590515.1 Trichilia minutiflora
TCATAAACTCTGTAAAAATAGGTATTTATTTTTGTATCTAATGCTATAATAATAACTAAGTATAAAAATAGGTATAAAAGATTTTTTATTAAAAAAAAAAAAGAGTACGAAATAAATGGGGTGTTGGCTTGAATGAAATAACTTGATCCTCCCACTTCACTGCAACCAATAAGCACATGGCGATGGCGGCTAAGAATATTTTATTTTTTATTTTTACTTTTTCTTCACTCGCTAAATTTTCACCTGCAAACTGAACAACAAGACATCGAATTCCAACCAAAGTAAAAGTAATGACTTTAAAAAGAAAACAAAAAGTAGTCTCATTTTCTTAGACCATACTTTCCCACTTCCAATGGCATCCCCACTTGGCATCAACTATCAAGGTTACTTTCCCACCTCAATAGCATCACCACTTGGCATCAACTATCCAAGGTTATGTCCTAACATCAAGTTAAAACATCACTCCATATGTTCAAGTAAACCATCACTCCATTACCATATTATGTCATCACCTAACAGCAAAGGGAAATTTTCTGAAGGTGCCTTTTGTTTGTTTGGATTATATTTTTGTTAATTTCTACCATTTTGAAAATAAGTCGTTTCGTCCTTCCATCTTAATTTTTTTTTAATTGAGATGTCCGAGTTAGATTACGCGTATCTTGATTAATCTTTGGAAAAGATTAACGCAGCATTCTATTATTACGATTCCCACTTAAATCATGAACATACCCAAAGAATCCAATCCAAGACTGTATATCTAATCACATAGTCTCAAATTCGCTACTGAACTATCTACGGGAGAATTTTTTAATTAAGGCAATTCTCCATGTAATAAATATAAAATTATAAAATATCCAAATTAAAAAAAAATACCTAAAATAAATTCATGTAATGTTGTAACATAAATTTTACTGTTATGAAATGATAAAAAAATTGAAACTTACGTATATGAGCTTTAATGAACCCAAACTACATAACTTCCCCTGCAGTTACTCTCAATTTTCTTCTTAATTGAAGCTGTTTCTGGTTTAAATTTTCTTCTCAGGCAAAGAAGTTCCACGTGCAAACACTACCAAAAAAGCAAAGCCATTTAACCAGAGTCACTCACAAACTCGGTCCTTACAAACTTGCCCATCCATAAACTATAATAATATTGTACATGCTATAACAACACATTGGAAAGTGGCCAGATGAATTCTAAATTAACTGAGAGCTGTCAATTAAACAGGAGAATACTCAAGTTCGAAAATCAATATTAGAGTTGTGATAAAAAAAAACTGATATTCGAATATTTGAAAGTCAGAGAAAACCTAACAAGTTATACTTTTTTATTTACAGAAATAAGATGTGGGTATTTCTCCTTTTGGGAGCCATCAACTGAAGGCTTGAACAGATATGGAGGTACTATGCTGAAAAGCAAGTTTAAAACTAAAGTGTGAATTGTGATAAACGAGCCAGAATAAGAACCTCATAAAGTAGGAAAAATCTTAACAAACTCTGTTTTTTTTTTCAGCCAAGATAACAGTTGTGGCTATTTTAGGTTCCATAAGCTAAGTAATGGTGAATACAACCGACTGCAAACAGTAGCATCTGCGATACAAACTCAAGTCACACTGTCATTAAGAAGTTAGTGGGTCAACATTCGGACAAATTCATGGAATGGTCGCAATGACATAATGGATAGAATAAAAACTAAATCATGTCAAGTTGTAATGGTTATAATAATGATGTTGATGGTGGTCTCTGTGTGTGTTCTAATGTCATTAACAAATGTAATGAAAAACAGAAGTTAATGAATTGCAACACATTATCCAAAAATTAATTACTAAGATGAATCACCAGAGCAAATGGTTACTGTCTAATATATTGATAAACTAGCCAAATATTACAGTTTGAAAGCCTGTATAATTACAGTTAAAACCAAAAAATAATCAAACATGTGCATGCATTGTGTTCTAATATCACCGCTCACCTACACTTACAATCTAAACCAACTTTTAGTACAATTACCATGCACATAAGATATTCACACAATTCACAAACCTAAAAACTAACAAAAGTGTCCCCAAAAGGGAAAGTTTGTTTGTACTATCATATGTAAGCAATTTGTTTTGCTATTTATAGCCGTCCAAAAGAATCTCGATGCATAGCATCATCCATTACCACTTGGTGCATTAAAATTATAAATTATAATTTAATATTAACCAACCAAAACCTCAAATAGTGCACTTGTATATGAGATTAAAAATTAGGATGTCCAAACCTTGGCAATTATTTAAAATTAAAAGCTACCATCACAGACATCAGCTATTGTCTGAGATGCTGATGTTTGTGTTCTCTGTCTGTTTGAAACTTGGTTAATTGATGTTGATACTATTGTCTTGATTTTGGCTACTTGTTTTCTGTTTTTGGAATTTTCGGTCATCTGACTGCCTGTTTTTTTTTTTTAAAAACTAATATTATATATACCATGTTCAGTCAACAAGAAAAAAAAGAAGCAACTTTTATTGGAAAATACATAATCAATACTAACATTAAAATGACCTTGCACAGGTTCTGTTCCAAGTGTGGTAGCACACATTGTTGTTGATCTAACTTCTGATGTCTGAATCCAAGATTTGATAAAAAATAAGTTCTTCCTCAGTTGACATCCTCTTTTGTTATGCCTGAATTATTTTGTAGTACTTGCATATGACAGTAAACCTCCTCTTCTCTGCTGGTTGTTCATCTTGTGCCCTTCTCTTGTTAAGCTACGATCTATCTGCCTTGACACACGCTTCATTTAATGCAATCTTAAGGCGAAAATATAACTTTTTATTTAATATTATTTATTGTATTTGTAAAAATACAAAAATGATAGCAGGATTCTAAAATCTATTATATTAAAGTGACGATCATATTATTCCCATAAATACAATGTTTCATGTTTTTCATTTACGATTTTCAAATTAGGAGATGATTAAACATTGTATTAATCTAACAATTTTATATTACGAGACACAATTAAGCAATTATAAATCGGACTTTCTTAAAAAATTATGACGGACGTTGGATTACATCTTTGAATTAAATGACACTTCCATTTGTAGGGCAAGCACAGGAATGCCAGCTCTGCTGTAAGAGTTTCAGCATCCAAAAGAGGAAAGCCTGGAGCCGACCCTATGGCTACCTGGCTAAGAGTCTAAGACAAACAAAACCAAAACTCACTCGTGACTCACTTATGTCGATCACCACTGACAATTTACGATAACGACGACCTCAACTAAAATGTTGGTACCATAAAGCCAAATTACAATTTTGTCCCATTTTCTATGCCTCTCCCACCCAAACACAAAAAATTTTGATCAAACCGCTTCATCAACTCCCAGGCCAATTATGTAATTTCGGAGATGGTCAGTGTCGGTTACCTGTTTAAAGTCCAAACCCCGATTTTAAAATATTCCGGCTAAACACCCTTTCCGAGTTCTTTATTTGGCGGGTACGGAAATAAGCAGACACAGAAATGAGAAATGGAAATATTAATAATAATAATAAATTAAATTAAATAAACTAGGAACTAAAACAAAGAGCATAGCTCAAAAGCAATAAACCAGACCGTACGGAATTAACAGAGAAATGGAGAGAGAAACAAAGAGCTCCATCCCAGTTAAAGCATCTCTATCTCTCTTCTTCTTTCGTTTTCAACAAAAGAAACAACTCCCCAACTCTTGATCGAACTCTACTAATTCTTCTAGAACATTCTCAACGACTGTACCACGTACTCTCTTTAGGTTCGTTTAGATACTGTACATACAAAAGCAAAATTTGATGGAGTTGTATGGTCGAAACAGCACGGCCAGGAGCGGATCACAGTCGGGTCACCAGCCTCAATGGAGCCCTGCCGGACAAACAACCGTCCTCGAAGGTACGTTCGCATAAGTTTCAATTAATTTCGCCTGCATTTCATGTTTGGAATATGTTTTTTGCTCTATTTTTTCTTAAAAACAATTTCTAGGGTTTCCATAATGTGGTTATGAATTAGGGTTTTCTTTGTGATAAATGTAGAATCGATGTCGCAATTAGATTTGAAATTTACAGAATCTTATCCAGAGAGACATGGTGTGCCGGACTGTGTATACTACATGCGAACCGGAGTCTGTGGTTACGGTAATAGGTGCCGTTACAATCACCCGCGCAATCGAGCTGCGGTAATTGTAATTATTTTGACTATTACTATTTCTTGCATTGTATGTTTTCCAGACGTGGGTAATCGGATTTGCGTGTACTTTTAAGTGATAAGAAGCTACTGTCCAGTAATATGTATCTTAGGTTTTGATGTGGCAAACTTTAATAATTTTACAATAAGGTGTGAATATTATCTAAACATATGTTTGGTAAATCAGAAAGCCGAGGAAAAGACAAGAGACTCACCTTGACTATGATGAATGGTTGTGTTGTACATTACTAAGAAATGAAGGTTCTGTGTTACTATATGCCTCACCATGATAAATTTATGGTTCAGATATGGGTTTTGTTTTCTTTTTTTATAATTTTTATAATTTATTATTAGTTTTTAAGTTTTGACTTCTACTATAGTAGCATTTTTGAGAATTGGGTTGTTTTCATTTTTATCTTGTTTTAATACTGTTTAGGTGGAGGCAGCAGTAAGGGCTACAGGGGTGTACCCGGATAGACCAGGGGAACCCCTATGTCAGGTAAGAATGCTGCTGGATAATATGTCGAGACTTTTTATTTTGTTTGGTTTTATTTGTACTTTGAGGTGATTGTTTACTCTTTAGTGTATTTTTTTGTTCAATGGACAGTTTTACATGAAAACTGGAACCTGTAAATTTGGTGCATCCTGCAAATTTCACCATCCAAGACATCATTCAAGTGGATCTATGAGTCATGTTCCAGTGAATACATATGGATACCCACTACGACCGGTTTGAATTCTCTTTTAATTATTTAGCCCCTAGATTTAATGTTTAGTTATGTTTTGGAATTTCAACAAACTTAAGATTATTAACAAATTTAAGCTACAATTGACTTACATTTGTTAGTTACAACAGGGTGAGAAAGAATGCTCCTACTATTTGAAAACGGGGCTGTGCAAATTTGGTATAACTTGTAAATTCCATCATCCTGAACCAGCTGGTACATCACTACCAGCATCTGCACCTCAGTTTTATCCACCGGTGCAGTCTCCTTCAGTTCCAATGGCTGAACAGTATGGGGGGGCATCCACCAACTTGAGGGTAGCGAGGCCTCCACTTTTAGCTAGTTCTTATGTGCAAGGGCCTTATGGGCCAGTTATGTTTTCCCCAGGAGTCGTTCCTTTTTCGGGTTGGAGTCCTTACTCGGTATGATATTGTTTTCAATTGGATATATTCCCAAAAAATATGTTCATTTCTTATTTTCACTGGCTTACATGGTATAGGCTCCTGTAAGTCCTGTGCTATCTCCTGGTGCACAACCTGCAGTGGCAACTTCTTTGTATGGAGTGACACAGCTATCTTCTTCGATGCCTGCACTTGCCGGGCATTATCCCACCTTGCCCTCATCTGGTGGTCCTTCGGTTAGTGACCAGAGGGAACAATCATTTCCAGAGAGACCTGGTGAACCTGAATGTCAGTACTATTTGAAAACTGGGGACTGTAAATTTGGATTATCTTGTCGGTATCATCATCCTTGGGGTCGGGTTTTGCCAAGAACAAATTGTAGCCTCAATCCACTTGGTCTTCCTATGCGTCCGGTATGAATTCACTAATTTTCTTCAATAATGCTATGTTAGATGTTCTTGATCTCCATACACACTGTTGATTTTTGCTTAATGAAGACTAGAGCCTACAGAATTTCACTTTTAAATTTATCATTTCCTCTTGAAAAGGGAATTATTTCATCATGTAGAAATTCTTGGCTTCATTTTATGTGTGTACTTCCAATCATATTAATATGCTACTCTAGGTATGTGTAAAATGAAAATAATCCTTTGCTGTATGGATGTTTTTCTATGAATGGCTTGTTTTGTGAAACCACAAGGTAGGTGCTGTTTGTTATTTTATTTCTGACAGGATGATTTCCCTGGAAATGTATAGTTATTTAGGTACCTTATACATATTTTTAAAATTACAGACTTCTTTAAGTTGTAGCTTTCACCTTTAATTTGGGGTAACATATACAAATTTTTGAAAGGATAGACTTGTTGCAAATATAGAAGTTTTGGCTTTCAATGTATTTTTAAGGTAATGACAATCAAGGCCTTTTCTTTTCCCTGTTTTCACCTTGTTTTTCATTTTTTCTTTAGAGAAAGCAGATAAACCTCCTAAATTTCAGTGAGGTGGGAGATGCAAACGGCTGAGGTTGTAAGAGGCCAAAGTGCACTTTTATTCATAGGGAAAAAATATTAGGAATTGAAGCCTAAGTATTCGCAATTTCCTTGGATTAAAACACTTTTATTCATAGGGAAAAAGGTATTAGGAATTGAAGCCTAAAGTATTTCCAATTTCCTTGGATTAAAACACTTTTATTCATAGGGGAAAAAAAGTATTAGGAATTGAAGCCTAAATGAGTGATAACTCTTTCTTCCTTTTTTTTGTCTTCTCTCTTTCTTTCTCTTTACTTTCAGACATGATCATAAGATTCTTCCATTTTCATTTTATTTTTTGAGTTTGAATTTATGTGTCATATCCTATAATGCAAACTGGACACACTTGTTTCATGGAAGTTCAGCTTTTAATAATGTCTGTTAGAGAGCATTGTTAGAGCTGTCAATACACAATGAGATTTTACTCTGGATGCACACTTGGTGGTTCTGTATCCTATATTGAACTGAGACTACTATCTGTAGCCATATGTGCACATGTCAAATGACTGGGGCCGTGTTAGAGTTTCCACGATGGAGTTTTCTGTGTGGATTGTTCTTGATCATAACACTTCAAAGTCATCTGATGGTGAATCTAGGTTTTCATGATCACACAGTTGTTGATCATGAAATAACTACTCTTTTATTTTTTTGTGGGGTGGGGGGTTTGGGATGGGATCTTTTAGTGGCCTGGTTGTCTACCTTTCTTTTTAACATCAAGTCATAACTTTTTAGCTTCTCAATGCTCTTTTTATGATGACTCTTACAGAAGTTTGGCTGTGGTTGTTGAAGTTGGTTTCTAACTTAGCCAGGAGTTTTTCAGCATAAAGAAAAGGATGGAATTGTTCTCTCTCTCTTTTGGGTTTGTTCATTGAAAGTGAGTTGAATGTTTTCAATAAGATTTCTACTGTAGAATAGTTTGAGTGATACAGTATCAAAGTCAAAACTCTGCCTAATCAAAATTTGTCTCATATGGTAATACATGAATGAATGGGAATTTTTGAAATATGAATATTTGATTTTGTTTGCTTCCTATGTTATACTTTCTCTTTCTTTTTTCCTTTCACTCATTACATGAGGTCAAGTTTTGGCAGCTGGATTGATGTGGTGGAAACATGCGGAACAATTGATGGGAATTCATTTTTGTGACCGTATTTTAGTAATCTGAATATCATCTATGCTATTATTCTTGAATTGATTTATTTTCTCTGTTATTAATATTTATTTTCAATTTTTTGTTTTTGTAATCTAAGGAAGATATGGTAAATTTATAATCTATAATTCAAAGAAAATTATAGGCCTTCTTGAAATTTGTGTCCCTTGAAGCTGTTGTATAGTAAATATTTGTTCCATTTTACAGAAAATGATGATATGTTTCATGTACCTATGCGAATTTTATGATGTTGAGATGCTGTCTTTGGTGGTCAGTGTGCTGCCTTTCCGAATATTTGTCTTCTATATGTATTTTAAATCTTATTCAAAACAGGGGGTACAGCCTTGTTCTTTCTACTTGCAAAATGGGCGCTGTAAATTTGGGGCTGCTTGCAAGTTTGATCATCCAATGGGAACAATGAGATACAGTCCATCAGCATCATCTCTCATTGAAACACCTGTGACTCCTTTCCCGGCTGGGTCTTTGCTATCTAGTATGGCCCCTGCATCCTCTTCTTCTGATCTGCATCCTCAATTGATTTCAGGATCCAAAAAGGATTCACTATTGAGCAGAATTCCTTCGTCTGGAAGCACGCCCAGTAGTTCAATTGGTTTGATTTTCTCTCAGACTGGGTCTGTTCCCCTTTCTGATTTGCAACTATCCAGTCACAGTTCTGTTCCTTTGAGTAGTGGCAGAAGCAGAAGGCAAAGTGTTGAAGTTCGCCTATCAAGTTGATGTATGACATAAAATTGATTGTTCGATATCTCGTGAGAATGTGGTATCACCGGTCTTTATATGTATCTAAGTAAATTATAGTCAATTGTGCAAAGTTTACCCTTTTCTTGTCAAGAGTCAGTCTGATTTACATCACTATGGGATTGAATGCCTTAAATGCCCCGTCTAAATAAGCTTCAATAGTGAACACCATATAAATAGCTCCCCTTCTCTTTCAAATAATTGCAACAAAAAGCTGCCTATCAGATAAGATTCTGACCTCAAATTTGGATTCTTATATCTGTGTCACAATTATTTGTGCCATTAGAAGGATTACCCAGTTCCACGATCACTAAGTTGTGCTGTTCTTGACTTTTTCCCAGATCCGTGCTTTTGTGTTAATAGATATGGACAGACATCCAGTTTTCCAATCTGTAAGCTGATCTGTTTGATTTCAGAGGGTTAGGAATGCATTCGTGTTGTCAGCTAGGGCATAGTTGGATATTTTGAAGGCTTCTTATTGCAATTTGAATTCAAGAAGTGATGCAAGAGAATTGGTATCCTTATTCTTTAAGTGTCTTTTCCATTTATTTCGTAGATTGAGAAGGTTTATGTAGAAATTTTCTCATTTATTTATCGATTTATATGAGATGACATTCTTGCTACTTTCTATTATTTTTGGTTAAGTTTGCTGTAAAATATCAAGCTAAGATATTGAAGTTTCAGTGCTGTGAATCCTTCTACTACTGGTTGTTTTTGGATGAAAAATGTTCGGTTCTCCTGTTGTACTTCATGGTTTGTTCCTTTTGTACTAGTTAGATTGCCTTGTGAAATGAACCCAAACAAAAATACAAAAGGAAAAAATCAAATTGGTACTTTGAATGTATTTACAAGTTAGAATGCAATTATGCGTTCATGAGTATTTTCCTATGAATAAGCATGCTGTAACAATCCACTGACCAAAAAGGTGCAAATCAATCCCTAGTAAATCACCATAGTCTTATAGAATGCCAAAGGAAAACCTCCTGGACCTTGTGGGGAAAATGAATCATTTGCAGTCGAGTGGAAGGCTTTGTTTTACCTTCTAGCGGTTGTTTCAGTTAAGTGTGGTTAACATTTGTGTATAATTGAGTGAGCCCAGCTTTGTTTATGGGCAGCAGTTCCAGGCTTAAACTGTTTTGTTATATGGTTGATGGATCGGGTGTAATGAGTTTCTATAGAAGACTTTCACCGTTTATAAATAATATCATTTAATAAGAAGCTTCTTGTCCCTATAATTAAAATTTGTTGGTGTATCCATAAATAAATCTCTTCCTACTCTTGGTTTTTCTCTCCACTTGAAGTATTTCAACGCATGCAACCATTTTGTCTTACTCAGAGACAAGCAAATCAAGAGTGAATTGGGTTTTGTTGACATTTAAAAAAAAGAAAAGAAAAAGTAGAGAGAGAGAGAGAGAGCGAGAGCGAGAGCGAGAGAGCGAGCTACTTTCCACCATTGCTAGCTTGACTTAGCCTAAAAGGTAGACAAGAAGTACCTATTTTCGCTTCATTTACGCCAGATTAAGGAAACAAAAAATAAAACAAGATTTGTATGTTTTGAACAAAAGATGTAAAAGCAGTATCAACATCCATCTCACTTAACCCGCTTGAGTTGTGTCATTTTGAAAATGAAAAGCTCGGATAACATTATAGAGGAACAGACTGCTTATGGTAATTGACGGGACATGTTACATCTAGAATCGCATTCCGTGAATGGAGTCGGTGGGATATTCAAATTGGCCCAGCAATTGGGCCATGGGTCTATCAAAAAAATTTTGATTGTTTTTGAACACTTGTTAGCCTATCTTCTCCAAAGTTGTCAATTTATTATACTAGTACTGCAATTAAGTGCCTTGTACTAGAAAAATTTACAACCACAAAAAAAAAATAAATAAAATTACAAACCTTGCAAAACAAAACAAAACAAAACAAAGCACTATCATCTCTTCTCAACCAGTTTATTTGTTTACTTAATTTCCATTTAATATTGTTGATTAGGAACATAATTAACAATCCACCCGCACGATGGGTTCGTATTACACGTGCCATCAAGTACTGCACTACAGCATTAGCAAATAGAATATGATAATGAATATGATTCTACTCAAGGGATTTGAAATTAGTGGGCTCGGATGTTTAATGTACACCATGATTGTTGCCACCACCTTCCTGAATCATTCTTACTTCTTTCACCTTCAATTCATAATTTGAACAAAAACCCTTTTGCCTTTTTAGCTTTTCTACTACCTTTAACCCTTATACCAAAAAGAAACTAAAACAAGGACACGCACACACAAAAAAAAGGGCTAAAACTGCGAAGAAATATTCCAAGGGTATTAACGCCTTGATCTACACAAAAAGTTGAGAAAGTATTGAAGTAGCTATGGGTATACCCTCAGTGACTAGCTACTCAAATATTTCATATATTATGCCACCTCTCTTGCAGCATGTTCATTATTATTTCTTCAACCGGCCGTCTTATGATATTTGTTTCTGCAACAGAGAGAAAACGGGATCGGACTGGAAGAGCATACAGAATAACAAAAGGAGAACGATAAAATTTTCTCTATTTACTGAAATGACAAATATTTTCCATAAAAGTTTTTTATTATTTTTTAAAATATTATTTATTTTATTATTAAAATATTAATAATAAATACGTTCTATTATTTAAAAAAATAACAGAAATATTTCTTTATTAAAAATAAAAAAATATTTTTTATGATATAAATTTATAAAATAACATAATTAAAATTTTAAAAAAATTATAATTTTAGTATTTTATATTAAAAAAATTTTAAATTAATTTTTAAAAATTAAATTTAAAATATTTTTATTTTATATCCACAAAAATTTATGAATTTATTTTTATTTTATAATTTAAATATATAAAAAAATTTATTTTATTTGTTTTTTTAAAATTAAATAAAAATAATTTAAATATTTTATTTAAATTATTAAATGACTATAATATTTTATATTATAAAAAAATTAATTTATAATTTTATATCTATAAGTATTTTTAAAAAGAATTTATTAAATATAAATAAAAAATTATAAATTAAAATTTTTATATTTTATGATATTTTATACTAATAAATAAATAATTTAATTTGTGAAAATTTAATTTAAAATATTTTTATATTATATCCATAAAAAATTATGAATTTATATTTATTTTAATTAAAATTTATAAAATTTAAATTTATTTTAAAAAAAATTTTAAAAATAATTTAAATATTTTATTTAAATTATTGAATAATTATAATACTTTATATTATAAAAATTTAATTTATAATTTATAGTTGTAAACACTTTTAAATAATTTATTAAAATAAATATAAAAATATAAATTATTTTTTTTTATAATACTTTATATTAAATTTAAATTTAATTTATAATTTTATATTTATATTTGATAAATTTATTTTTTAAAATATTTATGAATATAAAATTATAAATTAAAATTTTTATAGTATAAAGTATTATAGTCATTTAATAATTTAAATAAAATATTTAAATTATTTTTTTAATTTTTCATAATCTCCATGCTAGAGGCACTATGTGCCGCACATATGGGGCTCAATATACTTGGTTTTGGTCAGTGCCATGAAGGTGCATCACATAAGCAGCATGTGGGGTTGTGATCGACAGCGAGCAGCAGCGGTAACAAGTCGTAGGGCTGAGATTGGGGGTTCTCGCACATTGGTATGCAGGAGGCATAATATACCGTACATATGGGGTTCTAATAGTATCGTTAGGATGAAATATTGGTGGGCACCAAGTTCCAGGTCAATTGGATGTGTATAAAAAAAAGCACGGGATTGATCCGTTTATTGGATATAGGTTCACTTCCTAGTAGTATAGTTGCGAAGGTTCTATGCCCTATATGTAGAAAAGAGTCAAGAGTGGCTCAAGATTGCCTTGCAAGGAGTTGAGATGCCTTCGTAGATGATCCAATGGGCTCCTCAAGTGCCAAACATATGCAAAGTGGACAATAAGTGAGACCCATAGATACGAGGGTACGTGCATGTGATAAATAGTATATACGAGGTTCGAGAGCGGGCCATGAGGATACATGCAGCGGACTGTATAGACCAAAGCGTAAAGTTACGCCATATCATATAAACGCACGCATGGAGGATGCAGGGTGCAGAGTTGTGTCAAAGGACGCGCATAAATGGAGGATGCAGGGTGCAGAGTTGTGTCAAAGAACGCGCATAAATGGAGCGAAGGCATATAGCACAACATATGAACATACACTTGTAGGGACGAGCTTATGGGTACTAAAGCATGAGGTATAGAAGCTATGGGGCACGATAGTGTATGCACATTGGCTTGTGTTATCCAGCCATGACTCAAGTCAACTTAAAAGAGCACAATATATGAGATGCACAAAAAACTAAGATATTGTAGGTATTCGGAAGTAAGATGTTGGGTGGGGCTGAGATATCTGAGTGTTGAGAATTGATTCAATAGTTGACAGCCGGATTCTAATTGATAGTTATGCCATTTGTTTTTGGATTACGTCTTTTTTTTTTTTTTCCAGATATTTATTCCTAGTATTTCTGATTTCTTGTTGCTAGTGGATTACTTTAATTTAGTGTCGTATTATTCTCCTTTTTTGTTGGTTTCAATTAGCGTTGTAAAGCGGTAAGCTGGTTGATAAATAATATGTAGCTGGATGTATATTCCTGCAGTAGTTCTGTGTTCACTACATGTTTATTTAAATTCTTCTTAGAATAATTCATTATTTCTCTACTGTCTTCGTTTTGGATTTGTTGTATTCTTTTGTTTTGCAGCAACTGAGAATTATTGTGAGCTTTTTAAGTTCTCTGTTCTAATAATTTTTATAATTTAAATTATAAAATAAAAATAAAATATTTTAAATTTAATTTTTATAAATTAATTTATAAATTTTTTAGTATAAAATATTATAAAATAAAGTATTAAAATTATAAATTAAATTATAAATTTAATTCAATTTTTTTTTTAAAAAAAATTTAATTATTTTGATTTAGGAGTTTATATGATAAAATTTACGGATGTATATGATAAAAGGTAAGGACTTATATGATAAAAGTGTGTATTTTTATTTTTAACGAAGGGGGTATTTGAGATTTAAAGACAAAGATAAGGGGGTTTTTGTTTTAAAGATAGGGATAGGGGGTATTTCTTTTTTTTTAAAACGTTAGTTTTTTTTTTTTAACTTTCTCCCTTAAGATTATAGCATATAAATAATAATAATAAACGATATTCAGAATAACATTTTTAATTAACAATTATGCTTAATTTTTTTTTTTTGGACTAAAAGCTTAATTTTTGAAAATTATACTTTTAAATCCTCTACTTAAAAATCCATATATTAAACAGACCCTAACTATAAAATTTTAGTTGTATTAATATAAAACTAATGATGAAGAAGTTAAAACAACATCTTTATTTTAAATTCATTAAAAATAGACTAATATTTTATTTTCGTCTGCATTCGTCTGTAATAAGAATCATTAATTTTTTTATGTTTTTGTCAAGTCCATTTAATATTATCAACTATAATAACGTTTATTTCTTTTAGTTTCTCATATACCCGAATTTCAACCATTATTAGACATAGTTTAAGAATTTTTTTCTCTGTTAGTCTGCAAAACGTCAAACCAGTTAATTATTCTCTTAGAGACATGTAGCGTTTATTAAAAGATCTTGGATGAAGAATTATTGAATCAATCTTAGTAATCATGCTTTCTTAGTTTGAAAATGTTATTTATATACGTTCTGCTTATACAGATTTTTCTAATACTTTTCAATCGACCAAAACATATATATGAACTCTTCTATTCAGGCCATTAGATTTGTCTAATGACATCTTGTCATTCGTTGACATGATAAATATTATATTACAATGAGGACAAGGATTGAATTTTTCAGTTAACATAAACATATAATTTACTGATTAAACATACATGTGATTTAACGTTGCCATTAGATTTATTTTCATACAACACTCGATGGTTGCTGGTTTGTGTTTTTTTTTTTCCAATGAAGATTCAATAGACTTATATTTAATTTCTGTCTTAAATTTATTACCTTAATAGATTAAATAAATATTTAATAATATTAAAATAGAGATGTAAGCCAAAAAAAATCACAATATAGTCGAAAATAATAAATGCAACAAATTAATGAAAACTAATTTCTTCATTGACCTTTTTTTTTTTTTCAACTCCTCGTATTGCCAATTCTCTACAGTTGACATTAGTATCAAGGTCTTGGGACCACGAATAACTGATCTCCATGGCCGCCTCCAGTGGCCCAGTGGGCAGAGACCTTGCATGACTCGTCATGCGTCCAACCGAGCCCAGCCTCGTGTACTTTATGCAAGAGTTAGTGAGAGAGAGTAAGAGATTAAAAGGCTAGCAAGAAAACTTTCAGATGGATACAAGAAATGATAAGGTATATATTCCTGGAAGTAGGAATTAAGGATAATGCAAGAATTAGAAATACATTGAAGGACAAAAAAGCACAAAAATAAATAAATAAATAACGTACCAAATGATAAAAACTCTGTCACTTGCCTTGAACAGGAAGATACCTTAAACCAGAATGATCTCCACTTTTTAGTACAATAAAATGTTTAAGATAGATTAAATATTTGAACTGGCCAATTGTGTTTCCGACCATCAGGACCAACTCCAGCAGTTTCCAAGGAAATATCAATACTGCGATGCTCAGCAGCACGAGCAATGCTGATCCGCAAATGTATTCTTGTTGCAGGACAGGCATCTGTACCAACTGCTGCTGGTCCATCAGCATTGAAATTTCCGGATGCCAATGCTATTGGTTCTCGGAAGGTGATGATAGTCTGTGACCAGTGTGTTTTGGGTGTGCAAGGTGATGTAGACAAAACAACTGGCTTTTCTTTGCAGAATCTGCTAGTAAAACCAGTCTCAAACCATAAAACAACGCCATAACACCAGGTTGTGGATTTCAATTCTGTGGCACATGTTGAACCACCCAATTTTGGTTCCAACTTGACACTTGCAGTGAAATCAACTTCATTGGGCTTCATAGTTGCCAGGTCAAAAGTCTTCAAGTGAAAGATTTCAACATACAAATCAGACCTCAAAACTAACTTGAGACTGAAAAAATAAATAAATGAATGTAACTGATGGGATTTTTTCACAGCAAGATCACTAGAAAGGCAAAAGAATCTTTAAATAATATCTCTTAAGCTCTGTAAACTTAAGAGGGAAAATACAAGAGGAAACAAATCAGGCCATTCATTGATTTATTAGTGCATTATCATTTTGGCATTTCATTGTAAAGATGTGATCATATTCATTGTAAATGTGCGATTACTTTTTTGGTAACAGGAATCAGACTTCTAGTTGTAAAGATCCTTAATCCCATATAAGATAGTCAAGCAGATGAATAAATCAAACATGATAAGTATATAAGTATAATTTATCAAGCATGTATCAGAAATATAGCATGATAAGTATATACAAAATTAAATAAACATAAAAATAATTAAGTGCCATTGATCCCATATAAAGTCAGACACTAACCTGCAAAACCGCAGCATTTGTCACTAAATCATGATGATCAACAACATCAACAATAGGAATCCCAGCTGCATTTTGAACAAGTTCCTTGCCTATACAAGACATATTGAAACCATACACATTTTCCCAAAATGGAAGACTGGTACTGCCTCTTCCAAATCCTGCAACAAACTTAAAAATAATAGGAGGACAAATTAAGCTCAAAGTATAAACATATCACAATTAGCCATCAGAAAAAAATTCAAATAACTCACCATAGTTGCCGTGTCAGGGAGGATGGCACCTCCTGGCTTCAACCATTGATCTCGTGCAAAGAGCACTGAGCTAAGCATTGACTCATACAAAAGGCAGTAGCCCATCCATTCACTCACTAATACATCAATACTATGAGGTTGGATTTGCACAGATTTACCAAGCTCTTCAACCATACCTTGGGCCACTTCTATTACCCCGGTGCTATGATCATTGCCTCCACTGAGGGATCTATTCCACCAAAGGCCATTGTCTTTTGCAATCTACAATTTAACCAC
The DNA here is from genome assembly GCA_035590515.1 of Trichilia minutiflora. NCBI lineage: Eukaryota > Viridiplantae > Streptophyta > Magnoliopsida > Sapindales > Meliaceae > Trichilia > Trichilia minutiflora. The sequence goes on from JAVXUL010000001.1 coordinate 19,064,402, forward strand.
CAAAGCAAAGAGGTAGCAAAGAATAATGAGAAAAAAATGAGGTGATTTTAATAACCGTAAAACGGAAAAGGTATTCACCTGAGTTGCAACCGCAGCCATCTTCTCACTGGCTTCAACTGCAATTACTCTCGAAGCACCGGCCTGAGCTGCAAATAGACTAGTGACACCAAAAATAACAAACAAGAAAAAGGTGTCAGAGTGTTAGATTATTACTCATACATTTTTATACAGCTAACACTCATTGGCCAACAGATATGACTGGCAAGTAGATGTATC
>JAVXUL010000001.1:19068494-19082177 GCA_035590515.1 Trichilia minutiflora
AATATAGTTAGTTTATATTGTATTTAGATTATAAACTTATTATTGCTATTAACATATTGTATTTATTAGTAATTAGTGTATTTTATATATATTCTTTAAATTTAAAATTTTTAAAGTTGGTCTGCTGATTGGTTGGTTTAGACTTGTTAACTCGCAGATCGGATTAAGATCAACAAAATATTAGTCCGTATAATAAATGGGCTGATTCGACTTGATCCGTTTAAGTGTCAGTCCGTAATAAATTGAGCCGAACCGAGTCGACCTAGTCCGTTTGACACGTCTAATAATATCGTTTAATAAAAAACCTTTTGTGCCTAAAATTAAAATTTGTTGGATTACCGATAACTATTTCAACGCATGCGACCTTTTTTCTTATTCAGAGACAAGGAAATCGAAAGTAAATTGGTTTTTGGTGAGATTTAAAACAGAAAAAAGAAAAACGAAGCTACTTTCCTCCATTGCTAGCCTGACTTAGCTTAAAAGGTAGACAAAAAGTATCTATTTTCACTTCATTTGCAGCGAATTAAGGAACATAAAAAATAAAACAAGATTTTTATGTTTCGTACAAAAGATGTAATAGTAGCAGCGGCATTCATCTCAATTAAACTGTTTTGTGTTGTGTCATTTTGAAAATGAAAAGCTCGAGATAACATTATAGATGAACAGATAAGGTTATGGTAATTGATGGGACATCTTACATCCAGAATCTCATCCCATGAATGGAGTCGGTCAGTCGGTGGGATATTCAAATCGGCCCAGACATTGGGCCCATAGGCCTACTGAAAATTTTGATTGTATTTAAACAAATTTACGCCCATCTTCTCATAATTTTGTCTTTTATTATACTAGTACTTCAGAAAATTGACAACCACACAAAACACCCCCCCAAATCCAAATATACATAAATAAAATTACAAACCTTTTGCGCGCGCGCAACCGTCAACATAAATAAATAAATAAAATTACAGACCTTGAACAAAACACACGCACACACATACATACAGGAGAATGACATATACTTATATGATTTAGTTAAATAATAAATTTTTTTCTTTATTTTATATTTTATGATAAAATTTATTGAGACTTAAAATTTATGATAAATATTCTTGATTAAATTAATTTAATTAATATTTTATCTTTTCAACAGTATAATATTTATTATATTCTAATTTTTATAAAAATAAAAAACTATATAAAATATATAAAATTACTATTAAAAAACTATATAAAATACATAAATTTTAATTAATAAAATTTATATTTTAAAAAACATAAAAATTTTATAAATTATATTTTAATTTTTATACTTTTATAATGATTGGAAGTATAATAATACCGTAAAAAAATAAAAGATTAAGAAAACTGATTTAATAAAATATATTTGTCATAATTTATTCTAATTTTTGAAAATATTTATCATTAAGAAGAAAAAACACACTATCATCTCTTCTCTACCTATTTATTTGCCATTTCAATATTATTAATTAGAAATATAATTAACATAAAATTTTAGGGTGGTTTGATGATGGGGTTTAAATTTGTGGTTTTAAGATTTTAGGTGAGAATTTTATTTTAAGATTTTTTTTTGTTGAAGTGTCAAGGAAGATAGATAAAAAGTTTGAGTTTTAACTTATATTTGGTATTATTATATGTGGTTTTTATGTACATACCCTATAATTTAGAACAGCTATCAGATGGTATATGAAAATGTGAAATCCTGTTTTAGAGGAAAAAGGGAGACAGACCAAGAGTTTTAATCTATATTTAATATTATCATGCATGGTCACTGTATATATATCCTATAATTTAGGATGACTGTCAAGTAATCCGTGAGATTTTATTTTTAAAAGGTATATAAGTTCCGTGTATAACTAGATGTCTCGGTCTAGGAGTTTTCCTGTATAAAAGAAAAAAAAAAACCATAATTAACCGTTCACTCGCACGATGGTTTCGTGTTACACGTGCCATCAAGAACTGCAATGCATCACAACATTAGCAAAGAGATTGTGAGAGAAATGCTAAACTGACGGACAGTGAATGACCGATCGAATTCATACCCAAAAATACTTTTGCACGTGTAATCCCACTGGCACGCGTTTTAGCGCAAAGAGCCATTGATTTGTAATGATATCTGAGACCAAAACCTATTGCAACCAATCTTTATAATTCATATTTGCGTCAGTAAATCTAAATTAAAGCAATTTTTCATAAAATAAAATTAGAAAGAAGAATAAAAACAAGTAAGATTTTGCACATATTTTTTAATTAATATTAATTAAAATTAGATAAAAAAATTATTTTAATTTACTAAAATTTATATAAAACTTAAATAAATAAACATGTATCGTGAGGTTTGGTTAAAATATGTGAAGAAATCAATACAAATCAATTAGCTCTTTGTACTAAAACGCGTGCCAGTGGGATTACACGTGCAAAAGTACTTTCGGTATGAATTCGGTCGGTCACCCCTCCTGTCCGTTTAGCATTTCTCATATGATAATGAATCTGATTCCATTCATGGGATTTAAAATTGGTGGGCTCAGATGTTCGATGTACACCATGATTGACTGATTGTTGCCACCACCTGCTCGAATCATTCATACTTCTTTCACCTTCTACACAAAATGTTGAGAAAGTGTTGAGGTAATAGCCTCAACGGCTAGCTACTCAAATGTTTCCATATATATTATGCGACGTCTGTTGAGGCAACCGGCCGTCTTATAATTTGTTTATGCAAGAGAGAGTAAACAGGATCAGACTGGCAGGGCATATAGAATAACAACAAATAACAAAGTCATTCAGTCAAGGCAATTTTTTGTACAGAAAGAAAGTTAAGGATGAAGATGATCAAATGATCTAAAACCACTTGAAACATCAAACTTTTTACGGTAAATAAATGCTAGAACGTAGGTACAACATGCCTATATAGGTAGTGTAGAATGTCATATGTGTATACCCACATAAAAAAACCAATTAATGGGACCATCATTACCACCTGATCGATTGCAATCTCCTGTCATCATTAAACCAACAATCAACCAGATGATATGACAGGGCTTCATACATGATATATTCATTGTAAGTGACAAAGAAAGAATTTTCGGGTATTGTTGTGATGTAATACGTACTGGTACTTCTACTTCAGCTCTGTTTTCAGCCAAAAGTGTTGGGTCTAAATCAGGCACAAACTGAGTATTGCAGGATTTATAGTTGGTGTTGGGAGAAAGAAATGCCTTTTGACAATATTGTTATGTGATTATTTAAGCAAACGTTGGTAGCGTTAATGGCACAGAAATCTGCAGACGAGAAAATTTGGATACTCAGTCAAGATGGTTAAGAGTGTACAGCCAGGTATGCCTTTTAAGAATAATATAAGATATACTTGTACCATGTTAAAATAGAATTAGTTGATATGTAGTGGTTCTCATTGTAACATGTCGTCCAACGCATCCCTCTTAAATTCTGCTTTAGTGAGCTTTACACATAATATAGAGTTTAATTTAGACTAATCTTTTTGTGGGTAGCTTTCACAAGGCATGATTACAACACCCCAAAAGCATTGCAACCCTTCAGAATTCCTGCAATTTCTCAAAACAAAAACCATGTAAAAAGGTCATTCTCACTACCTTTCACCGAAAAGTATAAGCACACCTGCTACATTCTTGACTTTAGATTAGGCACATTATAAACACTCATTAAAGTTTATTTCAAAAGTCATCAAATACCATTTAAACCTGCATGGAGTCATGTGACTTTCACTTCACTCCAACTTTCTCTTTATACTTAGGAGAAAAGAGGGAGAGAAAAGAGAAGGATGTCCTTAAACAACCTGTCAACTGAGGAATAATAAACTGAGTTCCGATTTTTAACTGACAAAAGGTGAGTTGTTAAAACAGTTAGATTATTTGAACGAAAGACAATTTGTTAGTGGAGTTAGTGGACAGAGCAGAGGCTTCAGAGGAATTCTTACTCAGGCTGAATTGTCAGGTTTTTGAAGAGATGGGCGTTGTCACTGTCGGTGAATTGAAGCCAAGTATATCAGGGAAGAGATCCTTTCGTCCAAGCTCAAGCATAAGGCATGCCACAGAATGGTAATCCTTTTTCTTGCTAGTTTCCCTCAATATGTACTGTTGCTGATGTTAATAATACCTGCATATTATTATTTATTACATTTTCGATCAATTTTCAAGCACAGTAAACTGGTAGTAGGTGAATTCATTAATTCTGCATTTGTCATATATCTTAACAACTTGATTTAAGAAATCTTCAAGTTGGACGTATTCTGGGAAACGAGAGTGCCAACTGGCCTGAATCATTGTCAGGTTGATAACAAGTGTTCAACTGAAATGGGTTATATATTAACGACAGGCAATGCTGTCGTTTTGGGTTCTATGTATCCAATCACCACTCGAACTTAAAACTTAAGCTTTTACGTCAAGTGGCAATTCAATACCATGAATTTCGAAATTAGTAATTCAGCCTCGAAATTTACTTCTACAATCTTTAATCTTCTTATTTATCGTTTCATTAAAAAAAAAAAAATTACAACCCCAAGTTCCAGATATGTGTTAATGTCCTGATCCTGAATTACTAGTACTATTTATGAAAATCGAGTAGTTCAATAGGCTTTACTTAAAAATCAGGTAATCTAGGTAGATAGACGTACGACTGTCAACATTTTCCTAGGCTTCATTTTTTTATCAGCCTCACCAGCTGCTACTGACGTCTATATTGATAGGAGAAAACAACAATTCATTGTTCCTTGTACAATAGTCAGCAAAGAGTAAGACAGATGCTATGTAAGTACTCTACCAAATGACAATGTCACGAGGCTGTTGGATAGATGTATTCTCATCCTAACACTATTAACAGTATTGTAAAATGCTATTAATGTTTTGCCTAACAATCATTTCCATGCTTTTACTATCTATAGGCCCCCAATTTTGTACGGATGAGTTGGATCGGTTCATTATGTATGACAATTCTTCTGACTTCTTACAGAATGGAACAAATATTCACAGCTATCCCGTAACTGTTACAGGACCCATATGGTTTCCATTGTAGCTAAGAATTCAGTAAAATGGGCTTAGCATGCTATGATCCTCAGTTATAGTTTTCACCTTTAACAAATGTACTCTTGTTGCCTGTGGTGGTTCTTGAAAGTGCAGTTGTTTAATAATTGAGTTGTCAATTTTCATGTATGGGCCATATATGTCGAAACAAAAATCAAGAAGGATCATTCTGTCCATTGCCCATTGGTTTAGAGGAGTTACTGTATATAAAAGGAAGTTACTTCTGACAAAACTTGTTAAAGATCATGAGCTTATACATGGGGTTGCAGGTCTTTGGCAGAAGCTCTTGCATGGTTCCCAAATTAATGACATTTACAAAAATGTATGCTGGAGTTTACTATTTTGTTTATCTAATTTTCCTATTTTCAGTGTACGCTGGAGTTTACTATGTTGCAGGTCTAATTTTTAGTGTTATATCGAACATGAATACAAACAGTTTCCCATTTATTTTGCAGGCCAATTTCTGATGTCTCTAGCGACCTTACTATTGAAGCAGGAGCATCAAGTTTTGCACTTCACAAGGTATGATGAATCTGGTTCAGTTCAGGACCACTGTTGTAGTACATTAACTTTAGAAGAGAAGGAAAACTTGATGTAAAATTTTAGATTTCAGTACCAGCACTTCAATATATATGCATTTTCAATCATAGCTAAATCAGATTGTTTGATGTATGCCATGGAATCCTCGAGGGAGTGCTTGATATTTGTTATACTAATATATTCACAATAATTCTTGCATGTTTTCACAGGTATATAGTTAGATTAGGATTTAGGAAAAGAATAATTTATTACGTATCAAATTTCCCGCGGTCTTTTTGTATAAAAGAAAATTTATTTCTGCTAACCAAAGAGATTATCGTGTTATGATGAGATGAAACTAAAACTTTGATCATAAAACGAACGCACCAGAAGAATTGGTCATATTATTTCAATTGTCTTGCAGTTCCCTTTAGTGTCTCGAAGTGGTAGAATTCGGAAATTGTTGTTGGAAGCAAAAGATTCAAAAATTTCGCGCATCAATCTCTCAGCTGTTCCAGGTGGAGCAGAGGCATTTGAGCTTGCAGCAAAGTTCTGTTATGGCATAAATGTTGAGATTACACTGTTTACTGTTGCAATGCTACGTTGTGTAGCCCATTTTCTTGAAATGACAGAGGACTTCGCAGAGAAAAACCTGGAGGCTCGAGCTGAAGCTTATCTAAAGGAGATGGTGTTCCCAAACATATCAAATTCAATATCCGTTCTTAAATCTTGTGAAAGCCTCTTGCCCATATCTGAAGAGATTAGCCTAGTTAGCCGGCTTATCAATGCGATTGCAAATAATGCGTGCAAAGAACAGCTCACCTCTGGCTTGTTAAAGCTAGATCATAATTTCCCAGGCAAAACGGCACCAAACATTGAACCAGAAACACCCTCGGACTGGTGGGGAAAGTCTCTTGAAGTTCTAAATCTTGATTTCTTCCAGCGAGTCCTATCTGCAGTAAAATCAAAGGGCCTAAAACAGGATATGATCAGCAAAATTTTGATAAATTATGCTCATAATTCTCTTCAAGGTCTTGTTGTTAGGGACCCTCAATTGGTGAAAGGAAGTCTCTTAGATTTGGAGTTGCAGAAGAAACACAGAGTCATTGTTGAAGCAATAGTTGGACTACTACCAACACAATCAAGGAAGAGTCCAGTTCCAATGGCATTTCTTTCAAGTTTGCTGAAGACAGCTATAGCAGCATCAGCAACTACTTCTTGCAGATCTGATTTAGAGAGGCGAATTGGTCTTCAGCTGGACCAGGCAATTCTTGAAGACATTCTTATCCCAGCAAACTCACATGGAAACAACCATATCACACTGTATGATACAGATTCAATCTTGAGGATCTTTTCCATATTCTTGAACTTGGATGAGGATGATGACGAAGATAGTCACATGAGGGATGAAAGTGAAATGGTATATGATTTTGATAGTCCTGTATCTCCTAAACAAAGCTCAATTCTGAAAGCATCAAAATTATTGGACAATTATCTGGCAGAAGTTGCACTAGACTCCAACTTGACGCCATCAAAGTTCATAGCACTAGCAGAACTACTTCCAGACCATGCTCGTATAGTGAGTGATGGATTATATAGAGCTGTGGATATCTTTCTGAAGGTAAGCAATCTTCCCTCACTCAAATCAGAATTTACCTTTAAGAATTTTCTTTTGAGTTTTTGAACACAAACTGTGCTTCTGTTTACAGGTACATCCAAATATAAAGGACTCCGAACGCTACAGGCTTTGCAAAACAATAGACTGTCAGAAACTATCCCAAGAAGCCTGCAGTCATGCAGCTCAAAACGAAAGATTACCAGTTCAAATGGCAGTTCAAGTGCTGTACTTTGAGCAAATCAGACTTCGAAATGCAATGAGCGGTGGCCATAATCAGTTCTTCTTCGGTGCAGTCAATGGCCAATTCCCTCAACGTTCACGCAGCGGCGCTGGAAGTGGAGCCATTTCTCCCAGAGACAATTATGCATCCGTGAGAAGAGAGAATCGAGAGCTGAAACTTGAAGTTGCAAGAATGAGATTGAGGCTAACTGACCTGGAAAAGGATCATGTATCAATGAAGCAAGAGCTCGTAAGATCCCATCCTGCAAACAGGCTATTTAAATCATTTACCAAAAAATTAAGCAAGCTGAATGCTTTGTTCAAGATCAATGGTATTAAGCCAGTAGGAAAGTCTAATTCAGAGAATAAATTCTTGGTTCAGAAACGATGGCGCCACTCAGTCTCATGACTATGTTAATTATGTGTGAATGAGAGTGTATAGCGTATCTATCTAGTGTGATTTTGTGTCTAATTAAAATAGCAGATTGCATAGTTTTTTGAGTGTTGATTCTGGGTTGTCAGTGTATTGTAAAATGATTGTTACCTTGACACTTTGAAACAGTCTTAAGGAAGGCACTCAATCAAACCTGTCTGCTGGTGTTGTGTCTGGATGTATGCGTGATAAGGATAAGCATTAGAAAGTTGAAATAGAGATATCGAACCTTGTGAATATCAATTCCTTTTTATTATGTCCGGACGAATTCTTTACTGTTTTATTTTCAATTCACTTCATAACCACTGCAATGATTTTTCAGAAACAAAAACAAGACATTTTGGGAAAACATTATAAAATAATGCAGAGTTTAAATAACGCCTATAATCTATTTCCATGTATTAGCCAAGGATTTGTGTCTTCAAACTCGGTAGAAGCATGAAATGAGTCGTTGCTGATCAGCAAAGCGGGTATTTTCGTCATACTAACAGCTTTAATTTGGACAAAGTTATAAGAATTTAAGCAAAATAGACAGAAAATTGTCTAGTTCATGAGAATAAGAATGTTTCACAATATCATAACTATTACTTAACTCACTTCGTGAACCAATCGACCAAGGGATAAGTCGCTGGTCTGTGAAACCACAAATTCCGCGTTCGACCCCAGTGGAGTCGAATTAATTGTTATTCACTTTTTTACACTGTCGAGGGATAAATAGGAAAAACGATGTCGTCTTCTTCACTGTTCTTCGTAGAGGCGGCCGTCCCGTCTCGAGTTTGTTTCCTATGAAAGTTAGGACTTTCTCTTTCCTACCTTCTATCGCTGTGAGAGACGGAACTCATAACAATAAACGGAGATGCACCTATCTTTATATCGGCTGGGCAACGCCTTTGCCTCTTCCAATCTCTTCAGGTATTCGTTTTTGGATTATTATTACGTTCAAATTTTATTTTTGTGTTAGGGTATTGTGATTGGATTTAATGTGTGTGGATTTCATTCAAATTTGATCCAGGACAATCGAATGTGATTTTATTTTTAAAATCTTGATTCAGCGTAGGCTTCCATTTTGGAAAGTCTCGGTTGCTCACAGTTCTAATCATTATAGTGGTGTGGGATAATTTGAGGGCTCAATATCAGATAAATTTTGATCTCATGGGTTACTTAGACAACCTAATTTCTGTATAACGAGCAAGATTTTATTGCTGTAGAATTACTATCTCCAACGTTTGATGCCTGAGAGTTCATGTTTTTGTCAGATATCTTCAAAGAGATGGTACCTTTAAATGTTGAAAACTTTCCTCCTAATATCTGGGAATAAATGAGAGTACGACTTTCATTTATGAAGTTAGAAGGAATTATGTTTTCTGTTGGATATTTGTTAGCATTTGAAAATGTGAATTCTCATTTAGTAGCTTCTGTAGAGAATAATGTAGCCATTACTAAAACTAATCTTACACGAGCGCCATGCCCTTCTTAAATTTCAGTTATCAATTGTTCTCCGTCATGTCCATTTTGTAACGGTCATGGAAAATTTAATAATAGAGGCAATTGTAAAATTTTTGTTTCACTGGGATGTTTGATTTTTTATTTGTTGTTTTTCTTGTTATAAGGTTGTGACCTTTTTGCTCTGTCTATTAACATACATTACTTTCTGTTTTCTATCTTATGGGCAGCTGGAGACACAGATGGAAACTGTTGCTAATGTACTGCAGCCTGGACCCCTAGGAATCATAGAACACAAGTTCTCTTCTGAGGAGGTACGTCGGGCAAATGCTACAGTTCAAATAGCAGTTGGGAATTGGCGAAGAAATCCGAACATAGAACAGGGAAGTGAAATATTAAAGGATTTTATTCACAAATGATAGAATTCTTGTCAATCTTAAATGAGTGATTAACATTTTGTAGAATTTTCAAGATAATTTGAGTGCCTCAAAATTATAGAATGTCATATCTGTCAAATTTTGAAGAAATGCTTTCTGGATTTGTTTTCTTTTGCATTGAAAAGATAATATAATGTGTGTTTACAGGCTGTTGCCATTAGTAAATATATATTCTCATAAAAAGAATGCAGTGGATCTTCATTGGTGTGACATTTGGATATTGGGTAGGAGGATTTTGTTGCTGATTTTTCAAAGATGCTCAAAATCTGAGGATAATCCTACACTTCTTGAACATTGCATCATTGGTCTTAGGTTTTATTTGATATTATGGTGTTTATGCTGTGTTTTTAGTGAGATCCAGACAATTTTACATAAATATTTGATATCCAAAGCTTTTGTTTTGCAGCAGTTATAGCTTAGAAGTCACTATATACGGTATCAAATAGCCTTACTGGTCTTGATATTGTGAGCAATTACAAACCTACAAATATATCTGCTTAATTTTACTCTTCTTTTTCCTTGGTAGCATTAATTTTCTCCTTCTGTAACATAATTGTTTATTTCAACAATCCTGGTTCCGACTCGCTCATAATATACAAGTAAATTGTACAGGTCGTGGAAATTGTATTATATTCTCGTGTGTTTTAGCACCTTTCTCTTCAATAATTTTTATCAAGTAGCCAAAAAATTTGAATTGCCCAATTTATGATTCAATTATAATATTCCAGAACCATGAAATCTTAAGTCTTTCCTCGAAAGCCTTCGTTGCAAGCTGCAACTTGCAATACAAGATAGAGAAAATTCTCTAAAACATAATGCATCAAGCATATAACGACAGCAGACGACAATCTACTTCAGATGCCAATTATTGTGCAAATATTTAATCAAGATGAATTTTATGCGTGGATTCCCGTCCATTCGTTTGTTGATGGGCTTATCTTTGTTAGTATGCTGAAACTGTTGCTAATCGTCTTAGTTGAATCATTCACGTGTTTCAGAATTCCATGTTTCCTTTTATGAATCATGATGTGAGGTTTGGTTTGTCATTTACTCTAGCTATACGCACGCAGTTTCTGATAATCGAAAGAGAGTTTCCATGCATTTTACGATACAGCTTTCTAAAATTTGAGTGGCGATTGATGAATTGTCTAAGGGCTTTGGTTGACAATTCATTCCATTGGGTGTTCAATTGGAATACACGAATCGATTAATTACCTTTCGGACTTAGAAAATGGACTTGTTTACGTGGGGTAATTAGTAAGTAGAAGCTTTGGAAGCATCACTAAATGAAAGCAATTAATTTCCCGTTATTTCTTTCTCGCTCACACAACAACCAAAATGAAAAATGAATTTTTAAAAAAAAAAAGATGTCACTTCATGTCAAATTAATTAATGAATCGGTGTACACATGTTTTTAACAATATGTTTGGTTTAATGAATGAAAAGAAAAGGGGAAAGTAAAGGTCAAAGGAAGAGAAAGGAAAATAAAAAAGAATGGGAAAAGAAATGGGTTTATTTCGTTTGATTAAAACATAGAATATATAATAGAGAGAAATCAATTTAATATATTTATATTTGAATAAATATACCCATTATATATAATTTATTTGCGTTTATTAAAAAAAAATAATTGAGTACAGATTTTATTTTGAAAAATAAATTTGTTTTTAAATATAATTAATCTAATTCTCAAAAAATTATATTATATTATATTTATTAGTAATTACCGAAAACTAAATATATAAATTTTTTTATAATAATGCTTTTTACGAATAATTAATAAATATTTAATAGAACAAAATAACATATATAGACACATTTAAGTGATTTTAACAAATAGTAATCTTACATAAATAGTTATTTAATTTTAAATAAGTTACTAGTAAGACATATTTGTTATAAATAAAATAATTATATCATTATTTACTTACTGTCTATAAAACTGAGAGAATTATATGATAACAGTCTAATTTAAAAAAAAAAAAGGCCTAAGTTACAACAAAAAATATATTTTGTTATTTTTTTATTTTTTAAAACTATTATTTATTTATTTTTGTTTAACAAATATTTAAACTATTTTAAATAAACAAATAAATAAAAATTTTGATGAATACAAAAATATTTAAGTATTAGACAACATATCTAAAAAATAGTTTTAAAAATTTTTAATAACAAAATTTAATTTCGAAAATTAATTTTCCTTTCCTTTCAAGTTTCAACCTTCCACCGCCTCCCACCAAATATATATATATGTAACCAGCCATGAGAACATTAATAATAATTTAAAATTTAATGCCATGATCCTCTCTTCCCTTTGCTACGTAATAAAGAGGTTGGTTTTCCTTCAACTCCGAAGAAGTTGGGTTTTCTGCCGTTAGTTATCAATCATCTGCAATCCTGATTGCCAACGTGGTCGTGTCAGGTCTTGAACCTTGCGTGTCACTGTCATCTATCGGGTTAGTTTATACCATTTCTTCTTGAAGATATGATCGGTATGTTTTCTGCCTTTTCTTGTGTGCTAGTGTTCTTGCGATACGCATATGCTGAGGGCAATTAAAGTATAAGAAATAATTAAGAGAGTCTTTCTCTTATTATAGAAGTGGGATATTACACACTTGATGAAGACACAAATTGAAGACAAAGCCGCAACGTCCTCAGGAACCAACTCATAAATGTAAAAACAAAGATCCAATGCTTTCCTTCCCAGCTCAAAAATAAAAGAGAATTGCTAATTAAAAGATAGCTAGGTGCAGTAAGTAGCTAAATTGTCAAGTTTTCATTTAAACTGCTAACAGCAAGAAGATCTAAAAATTATTCTCTCATATATATCTAGTATCTGAGTTGGATGTAATGGAAAGCAAGTTAATTACCTTTTCTTCCACAGCCATACAGCCCCAGCTTTTACGAGCAATGGACCAAGCTCGTTCTGCAGATTGAGTGACATGACTTGATTTGCACCACCAACGAGTTGTTGCCCTATATACACAGTTGGTACACTTGGTTGACACCCTAGCTGCACCAATGCCCTTTCGATTTGCTGCCCATTTGGCATTTGATCCAGCTCGTAAACAGTAGGGTTTGCACCAAAGCTGCATATCAGTGTCTTGATGGTGTAGCTCATGCAACAAGAACTCTTGCTGAAAATCACCACTGGTTTTTCATTCACCAATCTTGCCATCACCGTCTCCATGATCAGCTAGCTAGACAGAAGAAAAAAAACTTCAAATATGGGTAATTATAGTGATTATTAAGTTTGCAGCTTAGAGACTAGTAATTGGGTTTCGCTGTGAGGAACTTGAACATTCACGTAGGTCTATTTATAGTGATCACAACTTGACAATGGTGGATTATGAATTGGGTTTACAAAATTTTTCTTTTCCTGATAGAATCCCTACAGGAAAAGAATATGTTCGAGATGGTGTTTTTCATTCCATGGATTCCAAAACTACCCTTGATTCAATTACTTTGACAGAGACTTCTCTATCTCTGCATATATATCTATAATAACAAGTTGCATATCAGTACGTATAAAGTACGTTAACATGCAAAACTAATTTTCTCTCTCTCTTCTCTAATAGAAATTTTATATTTATATATGTTCTATCGATTTTGCAATAGAGGCTAAAATACACAGAAATAATAATGTTACCATTCAATAATATAATATGATTCTAACTTAATATTTTTTTTAATTATAGAATAATTCTTTTTTTTTTTTCTATTTTGAACACACGCTTTTCCAGAAGGAAAAAGAGAAATTGTGTTTATCACATTGGGGCTACACTTTTTTTTTTTTCCGTAGAACCAGTAAGAACCGAAAGGCCGTAACAGGATAAATAGTTGAAGGTAGGGATGGGTGTTTATAGTTTGGATCGATTTGAGATAAAATTTTAAATCGATCTAAATATTGCGGTTTGAATTTTATGCAATCCAAGTCAA
>JAVXUL010000001.1:19082277-19096090 GCA_035590515.1 Trichilia minutiflora
GGCACATTACAAACACTCATTAAAGTTTACTTCAGAAGTCATCAAATACCCTTTAATCCTGCATGGGTTCATGTGGCTTTCACCTCACTTCATCTTTCTCTTTCTACTATAGAGAAAAGAGAGAGAGAAAAAGGAGAAAGATATCCTTAAACAACCTGTCAACTGAGGAATAATAAACCGAGTTCTGGTTTTTAACTTACAAAAGTTGGGATGTCAAAACAGTTAGATTATTTGAAAGAAAGAAACTTTGTGCAGAGCAGAGGTTCCAGAGGAAGTTGTACCAAGGTTGAATTTCCAGGTTTTTGAAGAGATGGGTGTTGTCACTGTTGGTGAATTGAAGCCGAGTATATCAGGGAAGAGATCCTTTCGTCCAAGCTCAAGCATAAGGCATGCCACAGAATGGTAATCCCTTTTTCTTGCTTACTTTCTCGCTAGTTTCTCTTGTATACTGTTGCTGATGTTACTAGTACCTGCATATAATATTTTGGATCAATTTTCAAGCATAGTAAACTTGTGGTAGGTGTATTAATTAATTCTGCATTTGTCATACATCTTAACAACTTGATTTGCGAAATCTTCAAGTTGGACATATTCTGGGAAATGAGAGTGTCAACTGGCCTGAATTTTGTCTAACACGTGTTCTGAAATGGGGGTGTATGCTAATGACAGGCAGTGCTTTCATTTTGGCTCCTATGTATTGAATCACCACTCAGACCTAAAAAATTAAGCTTTTACGTCAAGTGGGCATTCAATACTATGAACTTTGAAATTAATACCTCCAGAAAGAAAATTTTTGAACCCCTGGTGGCAACTGATTCAGTCTCCAAATTTACTTCCACTACTTTGCTAGTAAACACCAATAGACTTTGTCGTGAGAGTGTTCACCAAGATTTCTGTTCTTCTGATTCATCATTTCATTTTAAAAATTTTATAACCTCAAGTTTCAGATATAGTGTTAATGTCTTGAATATGAATTACTATTACTATACATGCAAACCTGGTGGTTCAATCACATTTTCTTAGGCTTCATTTTTTATTAGCTCATCAGCTGCTACTGACGTCTATGTTAATTGGAGAAAACGACAATTCATTTTTCCTTATACACTAGTAACCAACGAGTAAGAAGATGCCATGTAAGTTCTCTACCAAATGACAGTGTCACGAGGCTGCTGGATTGGTGTATTCTCATCCGAGCACCATTAACAGTAATGTGAAAGGCTATTAATGTTGTCCTATCAATAATTTCCGTGCTTTTACTATCTATAGGCCACCGATTGTGTACGGAAGAGTTGGACATCTGTTAATTATATATGACAAATCTTCCGACTTCTTGCAGAATGCAACAAATGTTCACAGCTATCCAGTGACTGTTACGGGACCCATATGGTTTCCACTGTAACTAAGCAATTCAGAAAAATTCGCATATTGTTTTTATTGGCGCAGTACAGCATGTTATGGTCCTCAACTATTTTTCACCTTTAACAAATGTACTGTTGTTACCAGTAGTAGTTCTCGAAAGTCTAGTTGTTGTTTAATAATTGAGTTGTCAATTTTCATGCATGGGCCATAAATGTCGAAACAAAAATCAGGAACGATCATTCTGTCCATAAGTTTGGAGAAGTTAACTGTATGTAAAAGGGAGGTACTTCTGACAAAACTTGTTAAAGATCATGAACTCAAACATGGGGTTGCAGATCTTCAGCAGAAGCACTTGCATGGTTCCCAAATTATTAACATTTACAAAAATGTATGCTGGAGTTTAATATTCTGTTTATATAATTTTCCTATGTTTTATGTATGCTGGAGTTCACTATATTGCAGGTCTAATTTTTAGTGTGTCTATATCGAGCATCAATAAAAACGGTTTCCTTTTGCAGGCCAATTTCTGATGTCTCTAGCGATCTTACTATTGACGTAGGAGCATCAAGCTTTGCACTTCACAAGGTATGATGAATCTGGTTCAGTTCAGGGAAATCACTGTTGTAGAACGTTAACTTTAGGAGAGAAGGAAAACTTGGTGTAAAAATTTAGACATCGGTATCAGCACTTCAATATATATGCTTTTTAAATCATAGCTAAATCATATTATATGATGTATGCCACGGAATCCTCGCGGGAGTTGCATCATTTTTTATATTTGTTATACTAACAAATCCACAATATTTCGTATCAAATTACCAATGGTATTTGTGCATAAAAGAAATTTATTTCTGCTATGAGGTGTTGTGACGAGATGAAACTAAAAATTTGATTATAAAAAGAACTGCACCGGAAGACCTGATCATATTATTTCAATTGTCTTGCAGTTCCCTCTAGTGTCTCGAAGTGGTAGAATTCGGAAGTTGCTGTCGGAAGCAAAAGATTCAAAAATTTTGCACATTAATCTCCCAGCTGTTCCGGGTGGAACAGAGGCATTTGAGCTTGCAGCAAAGTTCTGTTATGGCATAAATGTTGAGATTACCCTGTCCACTGTTGCAATGCTACGTTGCATAGCCTATTTTCTTGAAATGACAGAGGACTTTGCAGAGAAAAACCTTGAGGCTCGAGCTGAAGCTTATCTAAAGGAGATGGTGTTCCCGAACATATCAAACTCAATATCGGTTCTTAAATCTTGTGAAAGCCTGACGCCCACATCTGAAGAGATTAGCTTAGTTAGCAGGCTTATCAACGCGATTGCAAATAATGCGTGCAAAGAACAACTCACCTCTGGCTTGTTAAAGCTAGATCATAATTTCCCTGGCAAGACTGCACCAAACATTGAACTAGAAACACCCTTGGATTGGTGGGGAAAGTCTCTTGCAATGCTAAATCTTGATTTCTTCCAGCGAGTCCTATCTGCAGTAAAATCAAAGGGTCTAAAACAGGATATGATCAGCAAAATTTTGATAAATTATGCTCAAAATTCTCTTCAAGGTCTTGTTGTCAGGGACCCTCAATTGTTGAAAAGAAGTCTCTTAGATTTGGAGCTGCAGAAGAAACAAAGAGTTATTGTTGAAGCAATAGTTGGACTCCTACCAGCACAATCAAGGAAGAGTCCAGTTCCTATTGCATTTCTTTCAAGTTTGCTGAAGACAGCTATAGCAACATCGGCAGCTACTTCTTGCAGATCTGATTTAGAGAGGCGAATTGGTCTTCAGCTAGACCAGGCAATTCTTGAAGACATTCTTATCCCAGCAAACTCACATGGAAACAACCACAACACACTATATGATACAGATTCAATCTTGAGGATTTTCTCAATATTCTTGAACTTGGCTGAGGATGATGACGAAGATAATCACATGAGAGATGAAAGTGAAATGATATATGATTTTGATAGCCCTGGATCTCCTAAACAAAGCTCAATTCTAAAGGTATCAAAATTACTAGACAATTATCTAGCAGAAGTTGTACTAGATTCCAACTTGATGCCATCAAAGTTCATAGCACTAGCAGAACTACTTCCAGACCATGCTCGTATAGTAAGTGATGGATTATACAGAGCTGTGGATATCTTTCTGAAAGTGAGCAATCTTCCCTCTCTCAAATCAGAATTTACTTTAAAAGAATTTTCTTCTGAAATTTCTGACCGCAAACATTGCTTTTGTTTATAGGTTCATCCAAATATTAAGGACTCCGAACGCTACAGGCTTTGCAAAACAATAGATTGTCAGAAACTATCCCAGGAAGCCTGCAGTCATGCAGCACAAAACGAAAGATTACCAGTTCAGATGGCAGTTCAAGTGCTGTACTTTGAGCAAATCAGACTTCGAAATGCAATGAGCGGGGGCCATAATCAGTTCTTCTTCGGTGCAATCAATGGACAATTCCCTCAAGGTTCAAGCAGTGGCGCTGGAAGTGGAGCCATTTCTCCCAGAGATAATTATGCGTCCGTGAGAAGAGAGAACCGGGAGCTGAAACTTGAAGTTACAAGAATGAGAATGAGGCTAACTGACCTGGAAAAGGATCATGTATCAATGAAGCAAGAGCTCGTAAGATCCCATCCTGCAAACAGGCTATTCAAATCATTTACCAAAAAATTAAGCAAGCTAAATGCAATGTTCAGAATTAATGGCATTAAACCAGTAAGGGGAAAGTCTAATTCAGAGAATAAATTCTTGGTTCAGAAACGATGGCGTCACTCAGTCTCATGACTATTTTAATTCTGTGTGAATAAATAAGAAAGTTTATATAAAATATAGTGTGCTTTTGTCGCTTGAGTGTTCACTAATATTTCTATTCTTCTGATCAATCATTTTATTTGAAAAAATTTACAACCCCAAGTTATCAGATATTGTGTTAATTAAAATGAATGTTGATTCTTGGTTGCCAATGTTTTGTAAAATGATTATTACCCTAACATTTTGAAGCAGTCTTGAGGAAGGCACTCGTTCAAACTTGCATGCTGATGTTATTTCTGGATGCATGAGTGATAAGGATAAGCCTTAGAAAGTTGAAATAGAGATATTAAACAGTCCTTCAACCTTGTGAATATCATCTCCTTTTATTATGTCTGGACGAATTCTTTGATCGTTCGTTTTCATTGCACTTCATAACCACTGCAAGTATTTTCAGAACAGGACATTTTTGGAAGACGATATAAAAGAATGCTGAGTTGGATTATTTGGGATACCTAGTAATAAAATTTATATAAGTAATTATATACATTATAAAAATAAAAGACTCCATGGCCCAATGGATAAGGCGCTGGTCTACGGAACCAGAGATTCTGGGTTCGATCCCCAGTGGAGTCGATTTAATTATTATTATTTTTTTTTGCACTTTTGGTTTTGGAGGGTTAAATTGTGAAAACGATGTCGTCTTCTTACTGTTCTTTCGTAGAAGCGACCGTCTCGCCTCTTGTTTGTTTCATGTGAAATTGAGAACTTTCTTCTTTCCTTGCCTTTTGTCACTGTGACAGACGGAACTCACAACAATAAAGGGAGATGCAGGTATCTTTATCTCGGCTGGGCAACGCCTTCCCCTTTTCGAATCTCTTCAGGTATTAGTTTTCGGATTATTATTATGTTCATGAAATTCATTCAAGTTTTAGGGAGAACCGTTGAATGTGATTTTGTTATTAAAATCTTGATTCAGCGTAGGCTTCCATTTTGGAAACTCTCGGTTGCTCATAGTCTAATCGTTATAGTGGTCTGGGATAATTTGAGGGCTCTATTTCAGATGAATTTTGATCTATATGGGTTACGTAGACAACCTAATTTATTGTATAACGAGGAAAAAATTATTGCTTTAGAATGCGTGTATCCAACGTTTGATGCCTGCAAGTTCCTGTTTTTATCAAATTTCTCCAAAGAGGTTGTGCCTTTAAATGTTGAAAATTTTCCTCCTAATATCGGAGAATAAATGACAGTATGACTTTCATGTATGAAGTTAAATGGAATTATGTGTTTTTGATTGCCTCTTGTAATTTGAATGGTTCTGTTGGATATTTGTTAGCGTTTGAAAATGAGAATTGTCATTTAATGGCTTCTACAGAGAAATAATGTAGTCATCACTAAAACTAATCTTATACGAGCGCCATGCCCTTTATAAATTTGTTTTGTCCATAATTTTCGGTCACATATGTTGCAATGGTCATGGAAAGTTTAATAATAGAGACAATTGGGAAATTTTGTTTCATTGGAATGTTTGATTTTCTGTTTGTTGTTTTTCTTGTTACAAGTTTATGTTTCTCTTATGAGGATCTTAGACCTTTTTCCTCTATCTGTTAACCTACATTACTTTCTATTTTCTGTCTTATAGGCAGCTGGAGACGGAGATGGAAACTGTTGTTAGAGTACTGCAGCCTGGACCCCTAGGAATCATAGAACACAAGTTCTCTGCTGAGGAGATACGTAGGGCAAATGCTACGGTTGAAAGAGCAGTTGAGAATTGGCAAAGAAATGCAAACATAGAACAGGGAAGTGAAATCTTTAAGGATTTTATTCACAAATGGTAGAATACTTGTCAATCCTAAATTATTGATTAACATTTTGTAGAATTTGCAAGACCATTTGAGTGCCTCAAAATCATAGAATGTCATATCTGTCAAATTTTGAAGAAATGCTTTCTGGAATTTTTTTTTCCCACGGAAAAGATAAAATAACGTGTTTACAGGCTATTACCATTAAATATATATTCTCATAAAAAGTAAGCAGTGGATATATAACGGTGTGACATTTACTGGGTCGCAGGATTTTGTTGCTGATTTTTCAACTCTGCTAAAAATCTGATGATAATCCTACGCTTCTTTAACATTGGATTATTAGTCTTTGGTTTCGTTTGGTATTATGGTGTTCGTGCCGTGCTTTAGAAGTAAAGATGAAAGTGTTTGATAATACTAATGCTTTAGAAGTAAAGATGAAAGTGTTTGATAATACTAACTTTTATTAAGATCCATATATTTACATAGATATTTGATATCTGAAGCTTTTGTTCCACAGCAATTGTGGCACAAAAGCCGTCATTCTGCAGTACCAATTGGAGCCTTACTAGTGTTGATATTGTGCGGAATTACAAACGTCCAAATTTATCTGCTTTTGTCTCTTCCGTTTTCCTTGGTAACATTAAGTTTCTCCTTGTATAACATAATTGTTTATTTCAGCAATCCTGCTTCTAATTCGGCTCATGTTATGTACAATTTTGGTGTACATATATAGATGTTAAATGATTTCTTCGGCTAAATAAATAACATGTACAGGTCACAGAAATTATACTCTATTCTCGTGTGTTTTTAGCACCTTTCTCTTCAATAATTCTTTATCAAATAGAAAAATATTTTGAGGTGCCCAATTTGTGATTCAAGTGTAATATTCCAAAACCATGAAAACCTGAGTTAGTCTTTCCTCAAAAGCCTTGGTAGCCAGTTGCCACTTGCAATATACAAGATAGAAAAAATTCTCCTGAAACATCATGCATCAAGCACATAACGACAGCAGATGACAATCTTACTCAGATGTCAATTATTCTGCAAATCTTCAATCAAGATATATTTTATGCGTCGATTCCCATTTATTCGTTTGTTAATGCTCTTATCTGTGTTAGTGTATCAAAACTGTTGTTATCGTCTTAGTTCAATCAATCTCGTGGTTCGCATCACATTCCATGTTTTCTTCTTTTGTGAATCATGGTGTGAGGATTGCTTTGTCCATATATGGGATGGCGTCATTTATTTAAAATACTATAGGCAGTTTCTGATAAATGGGAGGGAATTTTCATGGGTGCATTGAGTAATAGTTGAATTTTCTAAAGGTTTTGTTGACAATTCATTCAAGTGGGTGTTGAATCTGTATCGATCGATTAATGAACTTTTGACGTTAGAAAATGGACCTGTTTCTATGGGATGGTTAGCTATTAAAGGTGAACAAATCAGACCTTGGCCAGAAGGTAAGTGGAAGCAGCCGAAAATGGGGAGCATCAATCACTCAATGGAATCCATTTCCCGTTATTTCCTTCTCACTCTCACAAAAAACCAATTGAAAAATGGAATTTTTTTTTGAAAAATGTCATTTCATGTCAAATTAATTAATGAATCAGTCGACAGACAAGTTTTAAAATTCTTAATTGGAGTCCATAGTATATATTTCATGTGTAACAATGTTCTACGTCTTTTTACAATAATCGTGTGGATTGAGGTTACTAGTTGGGTTTGCTGCCGTTAGTTATCAATCATCTATAATCTGGATATCCGACGCCGTCGTGTTAAGTCTTGAACCTTGCGTGTCACTGTCATTTATTGGGGTTTAGTTAGTATCTTTGTTAGTTTATACCATTTCTTCTTGAAGATATGGTACGTACGTTTGCTGCTTTTTCTTGTGCGTGCTAGTGTTCTTGAGATACGCATATGCTGAGGGCCATTAAAGTACAAGAAATGAAGAAGATAGTCTTTTATTATTATAGACACGGGATATTACATAATGATGAAGACACACACAAATGGAAGACAAGGCCGAAAGGTCCTCAGGAACCAACATATAAATGTAAAAGCAAAGCTGTAATTCTTTACCTCCCAGCTCAAAAATAAAAGAGAAGTTCCAATTAAAAATAGCTAGGTTCAGTAAGTAGCCAAATTGTCACGTTCTCATTTAAACGGCTAACAGCAAGAAGATCTAAGAAATTATTATTATCTGAGTTGGATGTATATGGAAAGCATTATTTCTTCTTCCAAAGCCATATAGCTCCAGCTCTTACGAGCAATGGACCAAGCTCGTTCTGCAGATTGAGGGACATGACCTGATTTGCACCACCAACGAATTGTTGCCCTATATACACAGTCGGTACACTTGGTTCACATCCTATTTGCAGCAATGCCCTTTCGATTTGCTGCCCATTTGGCATTTGATCCAGCTCGTAAACAGTAGGGTTTGCACCAAAGCTGCATATCAGTGTCTTAATGGTATGGCTCATGCAACAATAACTCTTGCTGAAAATCACCACTGGTTTTTCATTCACCAATCTTGCCACCACCGTGTCCATGATTAGCTAGCTAGACAGAATAAGAAAAGGCTTCAAATGCGAGTGATTACTAAGCTGGGAGTTGTAATTGGGTCTGTTGTGGCTTGTGAGGAAGTTGAACACCCCCATGTAGGTCTATTTATAGTGATCACAACTTGACCATGGTGGATTATGAATTGGGTTTACAAAAGTTTTTATTTTCCTGATAGAATCCCTCGAGGAAAAGAATAAAATGTTCGAGATATGTTTTTCAATCCATGGATTCCAAAACTACCCTTGATGCAATTACTTTGACAGAGACTTCTCTATCTTTGCATGTATAATTTATCTATAATAACAAGTTCCTTATCAGTATGTATAATTAATTACACTAACATGCAAATGAGGAGAAATTATATAGAAATAATATTGCTACCATTCAATATTATGATATAATAACAACGTAATATTTTTTTAATAATTTCTAATTTCTTTTTTCTATTTTGAACACATGTTTGGCCGGAAGGAAAAAGAGAAATTGTGTTTATCCCATTGGGGTTACACTTTTTTCTTCATCAGAGAAGCAGAAAGAAATGAAAACCGATAACATGACAAATAAAGTAAGGAGAAAGTTGGAAAACAAAGAGAGAAATGAAAGATGCTTCTTATTTTGCTTGTGACTGGCTTTTGGTATTAGGTTTATCAAAATCTATTGGTTGTCCGTACAATGAGAAGATACTTGAGCCCACCATATATATTATCCTCTAATACTGCGAATTTGAAAAGATTTAATTGCCCAAATGCTCGTGGTATATTGGATTATATTCTTTGCTTACAACAGTACACGATCGAGTTAGTGCAAGGAAACTGTTGCCATTGCTATCTTTAATCTTATTATCATCGGATTCTTACTAAAATCATTTCTATTTAATATTTTGGGCATCCAAAGGTCGGTTAGTACAATGGATAAATTATCAAAACTTATTTCAATCATTTTAAGAGACCCATTTTGCTCATTGGCTAATGTAATCGAGACATTATCAGTACGGTTTTCTCGACATTATATATTTCCAATATCGTTGACTTAGAAAGAGCTGCCCACCAACCCCATCTCCAGGAACTTATACGGATTGAAATAAGTTTTAATTGTTCGAATTCGATACAACAGTAAGGTATATATGTAATGTCAAGATTTATTATTCTTTCTATCAAAAATCTTATTATTTATGCATGTGTCAAATTTCATTTGTCAGTGTTTATGTCAATTAATGGACGTTTTACTGATTACAAGAAAGAATATGAACGTACAAATTTTTTTTTTTTAAACATAAAAAATTCTTATACCCTCATAAAGGTAGAATTATTCGAATAATTAAACAGTCTTTTTGAGCTAATAAGTATGCATAAGGATTATGCAACAATGATATCAATAATAAGATAAAAATTTTTATCTATTTTTTTAATATTTTATAATAAAAAATTTTGAAATCAAATTTAAAATCAATACAAATATTGATATCAACCCTACCATCAACCATACAATTCTTGAGGATGATAAGTTTTCTTTCATTCATTAATTAATTAATTAATATTGGACAATTTGATGTATGATCGATTCGATATCCTCGTGTTTTCTTCGGATGTGTGGTCTCCAAATGAAATCATAAGAGCGATAAAGAATTCTCTCTTTAATTTCCTTTTTTGGACGTCAGTATTATGAGTATATATACACAAGAGCATCTATACCCGGAAAAAGTTGATGATTTAAAGTCGTATATTTCGAGTAACCGGCTCCAGATAGAGCGAAGGGCCAGTTATAATTTCATTGTAGAGTCATTTTTAAGCGAAAGAATATTGTTATCAATGTATGTTAAAACTACAGACCTTCCAAATTCCATGCATGCAAGGATTGAAAATGACCCACTTCAATGTTCAATCAATAGACATATTTAGGATCTGCCAGTTCAATTAGTAAAGAAGAAGAATATGGGGTCGGTTTCTGGCATCGCGCACACGGTCAGAAATATATATGCATATATCTATGGATATTTGATATTGATTATTATTCAGAAAACATATTTTATTCCTGAAAGAAAGTTGACTGCTAGCTTGCTATATATCGTTACTTGCAAGAAGCAGTATCCTTTTCTTCTTTCCTCTAGATATATGCCAAGTAGGTAGAGAATTCTCCATAAACAAGCTGTCACTCGAAGCACCCAATTCAAATGGAACCCTTTTTACGCAT
The DNA here is from genome assembly GCA_035590515.1 of Trichilia minutiflora. Taxonomy (NCBI): domain Eukaryota; kingdom Viridiplantae; phylum Streptophyta; class Magnoliopsida; order Sapindales; family Meliaceae; genus Trichilia; species Trichilia minutiflora. The sequence goes on from JAVXUL010000001.1 coordinate 19,092,935, forward strand.
GAAAATTTAATAGTGAAAATTCCAATTATTAATTGTCGGAGACCGTCAACACTGTCATCAAACGGGTGGTTACACGTAGAATTGTCCAAAACTTAAAAACAGAATAAAATTTTAAAGATTTTATCTAAAAATTTAGTTTCTCTCTCTAAACAATAATAACCTTTTGAATGCTTTGATCGATTGATTTACTGTCTTCTATTACCCATTTATAAACTCCATAAATGATCGTTAAAATGAGCAGATGCATAGTTTGAGCAGATGCATAATTTCATTGGGATAGAATTGTTCATTCGAACAATTATGTCCCTTCACCAAAAATGATATCATTCTATCATGTATCTCTTTACATGTGGCTTTTGAATATTTGTTAATAATTTTTTACTTGATCAAATTACATGATTTACTTGTAATGATTGAATATTTTGTATATATAATCAATTATTATTTTTATATCATAACTAAACTATAAAAATTATGGTATACTTATTTTTCAAAAGTAAAATAGTACCACAACTAAAATTAAGAAAAATTCCGCTCATACTTAATTTTTATGGTAACTTACATACTAAGTATCCAGTGTTATATAAATTTATCTTGATGTTTCCATATGAACTTTACATCTAAGATGATTTATTGTAATTCTTGTTAACTTTCCTATAATATTTTTTATTTTTTCTCCGACCAATATTCATAAGTAATCAGAAAAAGATGAATCATTATTTTCTCAGGTATTCTTGATACTTAATAAAATGATACCTTTTCTTGCATATTAATCACACATTTATATGATTCTCAAACCTATAGTAACATACTTTCTGAATTTTTTTAGAGATAATCCCTTGGTTATACGATCAGTGACCATCTCTTTTGAGAAAATATTATTGACTTTAATTTTCTTTTTCTCTACTATATCTTATATCAATGTGTTTACTTTTAAAGCTATTTTCTTCATTTTTAATCAAATAAATGGTAGACTTATTATCATTGAATATATCTACAGGCGCTTTAAATAATTACAGGTTATCAATAAATCTCTTAGCTCATATAACAATACTAACTACAGTACTACAGGATATATATCTACCTCCATGATGGATTTAAAATGATAAATCAATTACAGGTTATCAATAAATATGGTTGATTGCCATTCCTTGAAATCAAATTATCTTATAGTATCTATATAAGTTTTAGGATCGTTATTTATTTGATTTTCTTTATTAATGATAAAAATATAATGATATTTTAACTATTGAGAAGGTTCTCTTTTTTTTTTTCTCTAAGTAAGTTGCACATTTTTACTAGATTGTGCGAAAGTTATAGGATCAATAATATCCTCTATTTTTATAATAAGATCATTGATAAGTTACTCTAAAATGGTAGAATCTCATTTTCAATATTAAACAATTCAAACTATATACGTAGTTTTTATAAACATAATATCTTTACTTTTTTAAGACCCTTATCTGGATGATAAAATCGATAACTACTTCTATTTAGAATATAATCAATTAATTTGTTCCCATATTTTAGTACTAATTTTATCCCTTAAAGGCTTATGAATAAAAACGCGAGTCTTCCATCTTCAAACCATTAATTTTATTAAGTTAGGTTTGATTCCCATCCATATTTCATATAAAGTTAATAATTTAGCTTTTGTGTGAACTTTATTTAATATTTATACTACTATAAATAATACCTTTCCCTAAAAATATAAAGATATTTCTAAGTAAAACATCATTGTTCTTGTCATATCCAATAGAGTTTAATTTTTTCTTTCTGTAATCCATTTTATTATAGACTATATGGCATTGTATAAAGATACCTTATACCACTTACTTTACAGGAATCACCAAATGTTTCATATTCTCTATCTCGATCACTATTTAAGACTTTAATTGAGCGATTCAATTATTTTTTTACTTTCTTTTTATATTCTTTAAATTTGTCTAAAGCCTCCGATTTATGCTTTAAAAAATATGCCTATCTATATCTCGAATAATTATCAATAAAAATGATGAAATATTCTATACCCCTATATGTTTTTATTCTTATAGGTCCACATAAATCTAAATACACTACTTCAAGTAAAGCTGATGATTTTCAATGATTTAAGAAATGTTTTCTTATCATTTTATCTTTAACACATGATTAACATGTTTCAAATATATTCAAATTTACTTGAGAAAGTATTCTTTTATTACTCATTCTAAGTATTTATTTGTATTTATATGGCCTAATCTTAAATACCAAAGTAAAGTATCATTAGAATATACTATATAGATATAATAAAAAAAGAAAGTTTTATTTATTATAAATCCAATTTGTATATATCATAAATCCTTTTACCCCACAGAATTACAAGATCATTTTTTCCTATAGTTATAAACTCATACTTAAATCTAATTTCAAACCTTTTTTTTTTTCAGAACAGATACAAAGATCAGATTTCTTCTCATTGATAAATCATATAACATATCTTTTAATATTATGATGGTGTCCGTAGATCAGATTTTATAGTCTCTTACGTCTTAAACATCCACATAGGTATTATTATCCATATATAAGCGATGTTTCCCTAGTATTTTTTCTTCAAAGTTGACAAATTAACTTTTGTCGTTATTCATATATCTAGTAGCACCAAAATTCATCTACCATTGATTTTAAGATTCAGTAATGGATGCCTCAAAAAGGGTCAAAATAATTTTTTTCTTGTCTGTCTTCTTACTTTTACGTTTTAGACATTTGGCTTTAAAATAACCATTATTCTCATATATAAAGCACCTATTTTTTTTTATGTTTTTTATTTTTTGGTCCAGGCTTTTATAGTCCCTTCTTTTGCTTAGAATTCTTCTCATGTTATTTATTTTTATCATTTTGAGAACTTCCTACCAAGAAAAGGTTGTTAAAACAATTCTCCTCTTTTCTTTTATTCATTTTGACCTCTTTAATTGTCAATGTTATCGATAATATATTCATGAATAAATTAGTTTGTTCATATGTTATTGAGATCACAACATAATCCTATATCCTTGACAGACTATTATGAAGGATCGATAGCTGGATTTTATTAGAAATTTCATGATCAGTATTTGAAAAATCTTTTATAAGTAATTATATCTTGATAATATGATTCACTATACTATCATTTTTATTCAT
>JAVXUL010000001.1:19096190-19110227 GCA_035590515.1 Trichilia minutiflora
TTATTTTATCATATAATATTAATATTATCATACAATAATATTAAGTATATTTAATATTTATTTAAGCGATTTGGTTTAGCGGTTTGCGATTTGAAATTAATCCAATCTATAACCCAAACAGCTGATAACGGTTTGTAAAATTTCAATTCAGAGATCAATTTAATATAGATTCAAATCGATCCAAACCAATCCAATTAAACAGTTTGGATTAATTTGTAGCGGATCGATTTAAATTTGTGCACGTCTAATTGAAGGAGAAAGTTGGAAAGCAAAGAGAGAAACGAAAGATGCTTGTCGTTGAAAAGTAATCTTATTGTGTTTGTGACCGGCTTTTGGTTGGATTATCAAAATCCATTGGCTGACCGTACAATGAGAAGATACCTTGAGACCCACCATATATATTATCCTCTACTACTGCGAATTTGAAAAGATTTAAATGCCCAAATGCTTCTACATTGGATTATATTCTTTGCTTAGGACAGTCCGCGATCGAGTTAGTGCAAGCAAACTATTGCCATTGCTATCTTTAATCTTTATTATCATCGGATTCTTACGAAAATCGTTTCTATTTAATATTTTGCGCGTCCAATTGTCTGGTAGTTCAATTGATAAATTATCAACACGTTATTAATCCATTTTACGAGATCGTTTTTGCTCATTGACTAATGGAATCGAGACATTATTTGTAAGACTTATTGGTTTTGAACTTGATGATAAAAAAGAAAAACTAATACTTTCTTTTTCTTTTTCTTTTTCTTTACATCATTTCCAGCATCGTTCACCCACAGAGAGATGTTCGCCAGCCTCATCTCCAGGAACTTATACAGACTGAAATCAGTATTAATTGCTCGAATTCGATACAACAGTATGGTATATATGTGATGTCACGATTCATTATTCATAATATCAGAAATTGTTTATGCATGTGCTAAATTTAATTTGTCAGAGGTTATGTCAATTAATGGACGTTTTACTGATTACAAGAAAGAATATGAATTTACAATTCTTGAGAATGATAGATCTTCTCCTATTAATTAATTAATTAATATTGGACAATTTAACGTAAGATCGATTCGGCCTCCTCATATAATTTCTTCGGACATGTCGTCACCAAATGGAATCATAGGGTTGGTAAAAAATTCTCTCTTTAATTTCCTTTTTTGGACATCAATATTATAAGTATAATACACACACAAATACTTGGTTAAATTCAAGGTGCGCATACATTGCTACGTTTGTACTTTATTGAAGCCCAGAAAAAGTTGATGACCCAAAGTCTTACATATCGGCTCCAGATAGAGCGAAGGGCCAGTTACAATTTCATTGTAGGGTCATTTTTAAGTGTATCAACGTATGTTAAAACTACAGACCATCCAAATTCCATGCATGCAAATTAAGATTGAAAATGACTTCAATCAATAAACATATGTAGTATCTACAAGTTGAATTAGTAAAGAAGAATAATGCGAGGTCGGTTCCTGGCATCACACACACAGTCAGAGACACATATATTTATGGATATTTGATATTGATTAAGATTCAGAAAACATATTTTATTCCTAAATGAAAGTTGACTACTAGGTAGCTATATATCGCTACTTGCAAGAAATTCTGCATATATGCCAAATAGGTAGAGAAATTCTCCACAAAACAATCTCTCACTCGAAGCACCCATTTCAAATGGAACTCTTTTTATGCACAAAAATTTAATAGAGAAAATTCTCCAAAACATGATTGTGATCTCAATTATTAATTAACCAAGATATATATACAAGTCGACAGACATATATATATATATATATATATATATATATATATATAATGCATGACATGAATGTATAGTTAATATCTATCTATTTTAGATTCTGTAAATCTTCAACTAAGATTGAACATGATCATGATCTGCAGATTGCAAGAAACAAGATAAATTTCAACGTCAGAAAATTCCCTGGTGAGATGCTGTTGGCATCTTCGAATTAGATTAGCTGTAATGTAATTTTATACTTTCTTTCCTTGATCACTTGATCACGTGGTAAGGTACTATTCCATTTACATACTTTCATGTTTGGTGAACGATGCGATCGCGTGAATCTTAACTTATATGTTTTTTCTTTTTGGATGACAACACGTGTTTTCATTATGTATAGCTTTAACTTTTGTCGAAGGATGAGATTGATAGTGCATTTTTTGATTTATGGATAATCTTGAAATGGGTTTTTATTTGCTGGATTTTACTGTACAAGGAACAAATATACGAATATAGATCCATTCTCAGTGTAATGTCGTATCAGCAAGTAATTAATTTTAAGATGTACCCTTTCTAACTTGCTTTGAGATATATATGTCAGAGAACAATAATTTCCAGTTTGAGATATAGATTTGGAAGATCAATTTGTAAAACAAAAGTATAATCTTACTTTTGACTCGTAACAATAGGCTGTGATATGAGAAGTGCTTTCTTGTTCTTGAGTAAGCTATATGTACCATTAGCTTTCAATTTATGATGATCAAAATTTGGACAATATGGAATAGTATTACTCTGATCACCTAAACCAGTTGTCCCCGCTTCCCTGCTTCTGAGCCCGTGTGTTAAAAGCTCCAAGCTACCCCACATAAATACATTCTTAAGTAATCAGTCTGATGAATTCTAATTCGAGTTGCTAACATCATTGATTTCGAACATATTACTATCAATAATAACAGTTTTTTCTGGAGTAATTAAGTGCAAATTAGTTAGTCCATGGACTGCTTACTGGTCGAAATTAATTCATATTGTCATTTCGTTCTACAAAGGACCACCTCTCGACTATCCAACTTGTTCTCGTTCGCTACATCTTGATCTCATGGAAAGTTAATGTACGTACAAATCAGAACAAAATTAATTTCAGGCATCGCGCATTTAACGTAATTAATTAATCTCAGTATAAATTGCGCAAGGGCATGTCAATTAGTTTGAGAGGTCTGATTGACAATAAGCACGTATTGGTCGAATTCAATTTTCACACACTTCATATATATAGAACTACATATGAGTAAAAAATATAGTACCTCTATCATCAAATGTATATCAATGTTAATTTTAATCACTAAATTTCAATGCAGCAGATAGGCAAAATCTTATCTTAAGTTAATTATTGAGCACGAACTAGGGATTATGTATTAATATAAGATTACTTAAGTGGAAGCAAAATATATGAGTTCCATACATCAATCGAAATTAGTTAGCCAAAACTGTATATATTTATGCTTCAGCTAATACAAGAGAAATTAGGTAGTAATATCACATAAGTACGCAAGAGATACTCTGTAAGTAGCTAACATAGAGTTCCGGCCGTTATCAATTCATTATACTACCAGAGATGAAAGCTATCTCATTAGAGCTTGTTTAGCGACATAGTGTACATCAAAGTATAACGAGGAAATTAAAATACTTTTGTTTTCTCAAATCCAAATAGCTCCGGCCCTTCTAAGCAATTGGCTAAGCTGATTTTTGACTTGCAGGCTCATAATCTGCCTCGCACCTCCTACAAATTGTTGTCCTATGAACACTGCAGGTACGCTCGGCTGACAACCTAGCTGCACAAGTTCTCTCTCAATTTGACGTCCATTTGGAATTTCATCCAGCTCATAAATCGTAGGGTTTGCACCGAAGCTCAGTATGAGTGACTTGATGGTATGGCACATGGAACAACTGCTTCTGCTGAAGATCACCACGGGCCTTTCTGCAACCAACCCGTTCACGGTTTCCATGGACAAAGACAATTAAAAATGGAAGTTTGGTATCAAATATGTGAGGAAGGGAAGTGAGTGAGTGTGTTGAGGCTTTGCTCTGTGAGAAACTTGAGCTCCGCTTAGGTCTATTTATACTAGCCAAAAAAGTATGGAGTAGTACTACTACTGAACTTTTTCCCATATAATTAATTTATCAAACCAAAAAAAAAAAAGTTCCAAAATGGAAATCATTCGATTCCCAAATTACCCACAATTAATAATGATAAAGAGGACCCTCTTTTAACAGATTGGATAGCAAGTTGTGTATTTTCTAAATTGTTTTCTTAATCATTATTTTGTCCAAGATTATTAGTGTGCATATATATTTGCACTTAGACATTTGTATGAATCGAATAACATATAGCTATTAGCAAGCACTGAGCGTAAAAATGGATTGCACGTGATTAAGAATTGCATTTTAAACCAATTCTGTAGCTACTGACTTGTACATCCGCATTAATTCCACTCATAGAAGAGCTTTGGTTAATTTTGTAATTAAAGAAATTTCTCCCTATTTTTTGTTTATTAATTTATGAAATATTTTTAAGACTATGGAATAACTGATCCCCATATCTGTATGAGGCATCTGCTGAGGTGGAAAAAAAAAGTTGGCTTTATCCAATTGGGTTAACCCTTTTTCCCTAGTGAGATTCGCATGTATGCTCAATCCAAGAAAACTAAAAGCCGGTGAAAAAGAAAATGCTAATAACAACAGTGACCTAGGAAGATAACTTAGGAGGATAACTGTAATTAAACCTCCTCTCATAGGGAGGGGTGATTTGATGATAAAATTCTTTTGATAACGTTTATATCAATCTTAAATTTGAATTATCAAAACCTTTTATTGAATGATAAAAAAAATAAATTATAAATTTATTTAAATTGTCTTTTTAGATATTTCGGTTCTCTTGAGTTTGTCTCTCATTCGATAAATTAAAGTTTTGCATATATATAAAAAAAAATTTAAATAATAAATTCTAATTATAATGACTGTATTAGGAAAATCAGTTAATCAACTTCTAATTGGAAAGAAATGCTTTTAGGATAAAATATTAATGACAAAGAAAACTTCGTTGAAAGAATGAATGCACTAAAGTTTGTAATATTATGTGATAATCATCCTCTGTTAAATTTGTGAAAATGTGTAGGTTACTTTGTTTAAGATAATTATAAATATTTAACCTTTTTAAGAGGGCATTGACCAAGGCAACCTCAGGATTTGAAAACCAAGAAAAATTGATACGATCCAGCCTCCGGGAAACTTTTATTGAATATATATAAAGAAATTCAAAAATTTTACTCTACTTTTTCTTTCATTAGACTATTCAGAAGATCTCTATGCTTTCGGTGATTTTTCTTTTTAAGTTGTACGACTTGTTGATGGAAATACTAAATTATATAGGTTAATTATTATATTTGCAAAATCATTTTTTTTTAATAATTTGAGTAATCGAATAACTATTCCCTTTCCATATATATATACAACTGAAAAGATGAAAAAGAAAAAATGAAAATCTCTGTGTATTTTCATGATGAGTTGGTTGGATATCTAGCTAAAGAGCAGAAAGATGGAGTGGAGTCCAATCAATACTTTCTTTTCGTCTGTGGACATTGGCAGTAGTGATTCGGCTGACTGATAGAATGCAAAACTTTCCTTGTGATAACGTCAAAAGTTACAAAAGTAGACGGCATACATACTGCATAATGCATATTACATTGATAAATTTCAAGTAATAGATGGAGCCACATAGCTGCTGCCGCTGCAAATGCATATCCCAGAAAAAGTAAAGCTTCTGCCATCTAAAGTTACAGGGACCCCGTATGCTTCCGTAACCGGCCTGAGAAAGAGCCAAAGGCCATATTTACGAAAATGTGAGACTGCAACAGATGGACAACGTATAGAAGTGCCCGTTAACATTTTAAGCATGAGAGTAAAACAACACGATTATCCAATCGACACGGTTGGAAAAGATGGGGCATTTTCGTGCAAGATTCCTCGGGACAATTTTGCTGAGTGCTTTGCCCTAGCCATAAAAAGGTCGCTCACTCATCATTCCCTTCGTAAATTTCTATTTGATTCATATGAATATCATCTTATAAATAAACTCGATTGCAGTCCAGTAAGCTAAACTGAACAAGTACTTCACCAGAGTCCAGAGTATTTCACAGATTACCAGACAATCTTCACATACTTCGGATAATTAAGAAACACTGCAGTATCAATTTTCACCTTAACGTGATACTGTCACTCAAAGAAATATTTTAAAACGACAGATTTGATATCTCAAAGTACATCATGGACAATTTAACATAGAACCACTAAAATTACAACTTAATTCAGAGCTCAACGTCTACAATCAAGACATCACTAAAACAAAGTAAATTGGAAGCAAAAGTAACACATGATGAAAATTACATCCTATCTGATCAAATTTGGGACCACAGAATTATAATGTTCACCAAGACCAAAGGCATGCTTATGGTATGATAGCCTGATACTTGCAATTGATGAATCAGAAGCACCTTCAGATTTGTACTCCTTCCCCATCTCCACATCCGGGAAGGATCCAGAATATATCTTGATATGCTTTCTCAAACAATGAGTCAAAGCTCTCAGCTCTAGTTCCCCTCCCCATGCTGCTGTTGACTCAACTTCTTTACAGTAATTCTCAAATCTCTCTGCTTGTGAATGAGCAGAATCTTCAACTATCATATTTTCAGACAGATAGAAAGGTAAGAAATCAGATGCATGATCCCTCATATATGCTGCAACCATTTCTCGAAGCTGTAGGTAACTATAAGAAGAAGAACCTCCTGAAACATGGGCAAGCTGATCCTCAACAGCTCGATAGAGGCAGTGCCCATCTGGCTTTATTTCATTAACAGTCAACCCAAGGGGTTCAAGTTTTTTATCTAATTTTTCATCTTCAACCATTCGATCACTCACAATATGGCTCTGCTCTTCTTGAATTCTCTGCTCTCTTGCTGCTTCTTGCTGAGCTCTTTTCTCTCGCCTCTTTGCACCTTTGCTTGGCTTAGAATGATCATGCTGGTTTGTAACAGAAACCCCAGCTATGGCCTTCACCAAATTGTCAAGATTGCTTTTCTCATTTCCATTACTAGTGCTATAGCCTAATGAAGCAAGTTCTTCAGCATGTTTTTCTTTAAGCTTTACAGAAAGTCGAGAAATCTCCTCCTCCACCTGCTTCTTCTTTGTTTTCTGTTCAGCTTTGCTGCCCCTGGCAGCTGCTTTTTTCAATTCAATTTCCTTGTTTTGCAGCTGAGATATCTCTTTCCTACACATGCATGGAAACAATAAAGTCACTGTCGAGTAGCATGAAATTCTAAGAAAAAAAAATCAAAAAGCAAGAAAACAACCAATTCTATAGCAAAAGGATCTATTATGATTAATAATGGAAAAAGAAATCTTGCCAGCAACAAATTTAGAGAACAAAGAAAACTTGACAAAACCCATACAATAACAAATCTAGTGAACGTTGATCAAACTGAACGAGATGTGTAAGAGTAAGAGTCCTTTTCTCCATCTTTTCTAAAAGAGGCTATTCAAAAAATTCAGGTAAGAAACCTAAACTTTATGTTATCCCATTTTTGTGCCTTCATATTAAACTATCAAAAAAAAGATAGAATGCTAAACAAGATTAATGAGCTGGTTTAAATTTCAGGGTACAGACAGTGTGATTTTAATATCAAGAACCGAGAACTCAAACATAGAAATAGAAATGCAAATATTACCTGTGCCTAGAAAGCATTTCATCACGAGTTTCATGCCTCTTTTGAGATGCATCAACAGAGAGCATTTCATCATGAGTTTCCTGCTTCTTTTGAGATGCATCAACAGAGTTCAGCTCAGATGGTCTATCCTCAATTTCTTGAGTGTCTGCCATTCCAGTACCTAAAATAAAGGCAGACAATAATGCAGAGCAAATCATCCAAAAGAACTGATGAAAGAATCAGAGAAATCTAATTTACTAAGAAGAATAAGGTAAAAAACAAATAAGGAGAAAATAAGAAGAGGACAACCTACAAAGCTCGATGAGAAACCAAAAAAGTTGCTCATAAGTTCATTGTTTTTACCTATATAACCTTTTACAAACAGTCCCTTTTGTAAGATAATGTCCTAATTTCATTTAACCTTTTTGTCAAAGAAACATTACTGCAAATCCAAATGTGCATTAAACTAAATGCATTTCTTTTCCATGCAGAGAGCAGAGTTAATAACATGAATTTATGATCGTCAAACAAAAAGAAAGTAAAATGAAATGTGAGCATCTTAAAAGAGACTTTAGATGCATCAAATCCATTGAACAGACAAAAGGAATTTCATGCTATTATTAATTTGACAGAATTCATAAAATATATCACTATGAATGACGGTACACCATTTTTGCAACCGCCATAATGGCTGATTGTTTTTCTTTTTCAATACTAAGGGTAACAAAATAAGACAAAATTGAAGGGTTCCCTTCAGTATAAAATATTACGACCATAAAGTAAAACTGATCCAATTATAGACTTTCAGAAAAGAGATTTAATTCCAGAAATAACACAACTGCAACTCAATCATGAAGTTTACTAATTATTACGCCAATGGTAGACTTAACGAAACATTATTAATATCCAACAACAATACTTAAACGATTTCAACTGCAGATAGGAAATTTTAACAGGCTTAACCATCACCGAAAAAAATTAGCAGAAAGTTAAGTAATAACGAATTATTAAAAAGAAAATGCGAACTGTTATGCACAAAATTCAGCTGGGCTCAATAAACTGAACCCCAATAAACAATAAAAAAACAAATAAATTAGCACATGGATTCCCCCAAAAAAGTATTCTACTAGCAACCTTCGGCAGGTGAAAAATACCTCTTTGGATGCCGTTTACTGTGTAACGTTAACAACAGTGAACAAAATCGAAATCATGATACATTTCATTTAACTCATAGGAAAAGTTCAATCGTATTTCATTATAATCTACTCACAAAATCACAAATTCCATCTCAAGACACGAAAAAAATGAAACTTTATCATCAATCAATCTACAATTAAGTTAATTAGATGAGGAATTTGAAAAGAACTCACAAATCAATGAGATATAGTAGAGGGAGTGAAGAAATTTGATCAAGGAACAGCAGTTTGTAGTTCGTATTTCGTGGGTTAGAACTTTCACGCGTAAAACCTAGAGACCTCCCAATTACCTGTTAGCATATTATTATTCCCGTGAATGTTCGACTTTCTATTTTTTTTCTGCTTCTCGTTTCTGAACAAAAATTATACGAACAGTATATGAAAAAAATAAGTTGGACGTGATGGACTGGATATTTAAATGATTTTCAACCCATGGGCCTGAAGTTTATTTATAAAAGCTTTATAACTGGCCCAATTGAGAGCGAACCGAATACACGATTTTTAATTTACTGCGAGGATTGTAACTTACCATAAACAACATAACAATGCAAGCTTCGTCTAGCAAGCAATAATATTATTTATATTAAAAATTTTTAATTTAAATAATATAATCATTAATTTTTATCATTTTTAAAACAATTATTATATTATTCAACTATCAAATAAACATATACTAAAAAATATAATATTAAAATAAAATTTTTGAAATAAATAGCATTATTTCAGCAAAATAGCTTAAACTCATTTGCTGGTGTATCTTTTTTCTTTTTTGAAAAAATTTTTAAAAAATGAATATGATTGATTTTTCATATAATTTTAAATAACATAATGAAACATCAACCTATTAGTTATTAATTTTATCTATATTGCAAAAAAAAATGCAATAAAATTTTAATGAAAAATTTGAATTAACCATGAAATTTTAAATAGATTAAAGCACTTAAGCATTTTTAAAAATTTGACAAATGTATACTTTAGATAAAATGTTTTTAAAAATACTCATATAAACCCCAATATTTAAAAAAAATTGTTAATTTGAATATTTTTTATTTTTTATTGTGATTATAGTAATATCTTTTTAATGATAAGTATTTTAAGAGATAAAATGTATCAAATTGCATTTTTTTTAAAAAAAATCAGATATTAAACTAACAAAATATGAGGTATTTGTAAAACAATAAGATTAAAACGGACATTTGACTAAATCTCTAAGTGTATAAGTTCTTTTTTTTTTGAATATGATCAAGAAAAAAAAAGTAAATTTCTTTTTAAAAAAAAAATGAGATAAATTTAAATTGATGCTCCGATAATAGACAAATAGAATCCAGTGCTAGTCCAGTTTAGTTGTGTTGCATGAATGCACTCTATCATGCATGTTGCTCCCCTTATATTCATAGCTGGCATAAATTTCAGTGGTGCCATAACTATACTAGGTTGACATTCCTTCCTTCTTGTTGTAATCCTGTTGAAAGATTTCTGTGTTTCCATCTCCTATTTCTGAGGATATAAAGGAATTATGAATAAGACTGTGATGCAACGCAGTGAACACAGAGCACGTGTCAAATATATTTTTAATACTTTTGAAACAAGATTCTTGCAAGCAAAACAAAGAAGAAGAAGAAGAAGCAGTATCTAGCATTCTAGTTGGGTCTAACCCAAGATTCGTTTCTGATATACAAGCACAAAGTTCCAAATTCCAAGTGGGTATTTTTGTTTTTTGTCCGCTGCTTTGGTGTTATCCAAGTACTGACCTTTCCAATTTTATTTTTTTTTTATACAGAAAAAAAAAACTTATTATCAAGGTTTCCAATTAAATATGAAATTAATTTTTTTTTAATAAGATTTTAAGAATCATAAGATATGTGCATAGAAATCATACATTATTATAATAAATAGAGGATAAAAATGCCGATTTGATCTCAGAAAAAATTTTGAGATAAAAGAATAGATACAAAGATCGTACAAATTCAATTTCACCACCAAACGCGCCCTGGGAATACCTTTCCAATATTTGCAGGAACTGTATATCACATCATTTGTACTGTAAATAAGAACGTTATTCTTCTGTGCAGTGAATAAAGTAAATTTTCCAGGAAAAGATAAGTAAGACTTTCTTGCATTTTGACCACTACCACTGTGAGATATACATGAGTGATCCAACGGGTGCAAGTATTATGTGGCAATTTGGAATTGTTCCCTTACTGGACCTTTTATGCGCCATTAATTTGAAGAGGGGACCAAGGAAGAAAGTGGAATGAATTGGATAAATCTCATCTCTCTTCTCCACATCAACAGACTGACGCTATACCGAACATGATATATGACCAGAAGAAAAAGACGTTACAATATTTTTCAAAATAATCGTCATGCAATTAAAACAAACAGGACAGCGTGGTTGCTGATTTCATTAGAATTATGTTGTCAACGCCTGATATCATATTGGACCTCGTTTCAGAAGGAATTAAGGAAATTAAATTGTTTTGTATGTTGTTCAGGTAATTGCAGGTAGCTGAACACTTTTCCTTTTCGGGTCTTTTGACATTCCAAATTTATTATAATCAATGAATTACTCATTTTATGTGGTTGTGCTTTGATTCCAAGAAAATTATAATCTTTCTTTCCGTTGCTTTTGCCTGTCACAAAGATATTGCTTCTACATTAACATCTTTATTTTAATCTGTGATGCTACCAACCAGAGCCGAAAGTGTGTTCCTTGTTATAATTAATATATAGTTTTTATTCCACCACTGTTCATTTTAGTTGTACGGACATTCCAGGAGATTTGGATTATCGTTTATGGTTGATGAAAGATGGACAAGTTGTTTATAGCACAAAAGGGTCACAATCAAGCAAATCATAAGGGCACATTTTTCTTATCCAAACAAATATCTCAAAGGGAACTTGCTTCTTTTTAATTTTTATCCTCTCTATTGATTTTATTTTATTTTTTTCGAAATGGATTAGATAATATAATCCACCACCCCACCATCCCTTATAAATAAGGGTTGTTCAAATCTCAAAGTCCACCGTATCTAAGCCTCGTGTCCAAAGCTTCGTACATTCTTCTTTGCTCTCTTCGCTTGCCTTTAGCTACTTCTTATTCTTTGGAGTTTTTCTACAATCTTCTGTTATCACCGTACCTTCATTAGAGGTTAAATTTTTGTTTTCTGTTACTTTGTATTTGATCCAATACTTTTCAAAATTATAGATATGGACAGACTAAGAGATTTGTCATCAAAGAAGGCTGCTGTGATTTTCACAAAGAGCTCATGCTGCATGTGCCATAGCATCAAGACACTGTTTTATGATCTTGGAGCAAGCCCTGCAATCCATGAGCTTGATCAAGATGCTAATGGGAGCGAAATTGAGTGGGCTCTGCGTGCGCTAGGATGTAATCCCTCAGTCCCAGCTGTGTTCATCGGTGGACAATATGTAGGTTCAGCAAAAGATGTCATATCCCTCCACGTTGATGGATCTCTGAAGCAGATGCTCATAGATGCAAAAGCCATCTGGTTCTAGCGACTTTCAAGAAATCCTCGTACTACGTTAATACAAGTCATAGTGATATGAACATAGGTCTAAAACCATTTTGGAAGCAAATGTTATATTATGGTCTTTGCTTTCTTGAATTTCGACTACATTGTATAAAAATATATCATAACGAAGTTAGCATAAAGAGGTTTTACCCGAATTTGAATATTTGCTTGCTTCATTCCTATGCATAAACTTGGAACTTCTAACAAACTCACATGATCGGGGAAATTACCAAGAATATTCAATGAAATTGCACTTAAGCAAACTGAAGAGAAATGCTCCAGGGGAAAACTTGCCTAGTTAATTACTGTAAGTAACGCCCTGTATAGTTACAACTGCATTAACAGAGGAAGTTTCCCTGTGTGTTTTGTCCTATGCCACCATCAAACCGATAAAAAGGAAATGTTTGTTGACATGTACTTTCTGTTTGAGGATTTAATTATCACACTGACAATTGAATGAGTTCTTTCCTTTCTGGGTCGGTATTACAAGGGTTACCGGGACCAGTTATTACCTAGCATGCTATTGCAATGGTAGTAGCTGCTAAGTACTGAGCCATGTGCTTAGTCTCTTGCCAAAGCGAGGAACAAAAAGGAGATGCCAAATTTACAGGTATGCCTAATATTCTGCCACTTCGAAAGAGCCAATAACTTTCTCCCCCGCAGATAACTAAGAATACACATAATTCACTAGGTACACATGCATACATATATTCTTACGTAGGCAGATATATTTGTGGTCATGATTCTTTTTTTTTTAGCCCGAACCTCTCATACTCAATCATCACTATGATATCTAGTCATACACATGAGGATAGATACCCTACTTCTATAGAACGTATGATCATAAATCATATTATCCTAACCTTAATCATTAGACGCGTGTGCAAAATTACTTGCAATAGTACCAAACACAATAATAAATCGGACCTTCACCTTGATACATCAATCGGACAATATGACGATTCGAACACAAAATACTATATACAGTATCCAAATTCTTACCGTCTCATCACCCAGTCGGATGTGACATGATATTTAAAATATACAAATTCACGAATCTATGAGAACATAAATATAAGCACATCTACTGGACAAACCTTGAAAAATTTCCTTCCAATCTTGATTATGAAAACGTTAATTTTTGTTATGCACGCGCTGCAATTTGCATGCTCTTTCACACGTGTGGAAGTATAGTTCTGTATATACAGGACATCAACATAACAAATGAATAGAGATTGATGTCCTTAAGTGAGAGGAGGAATCGTTGCAAATTGGTGGGCGTAACACTCACAAGCACCAAAAGCCATGTCATTCCTCATCTTTCTGCATAAGGATTCAAAGATGGTGATCGTGAGAATCTGGTATAAATTGATGGGGATTAACAAAAAATGACCTATTTTTATAAGGATTTAACTAAAACTGACCACTATTCATAACTTTTATTCAAAAATATCCATACTCCATAGTTTTAATAAAAAATGATCAATTTTATTATTTTTGGATGAAATTACCCTCAATTACAAAATTTACATTAACAAAACATCACCACCCCTTCAATGATAGAAACTGATCGGTTGTCGAATCCGTCAAAAATAAAAATACCAATTCAGTCCTAAAAATAAATTTATAGATAGCGATGAGTGGGATCGTCTTCACAGGGAACGAGAGAATTTTAAATCTTTCGAAAATCAGGAAATAAATCAACCAAACAAATAAATAAAATTGTGATAATTAAAATAAAATTAAAACTAACAAAATTAATTAAATTAACAAAACTAAAAATAATACAGATGAGAAAAATC
>JAVXUL010000001.1:19110327-19120403 GCA_035590515.1 Trichilia minutiflora
ATGTCGTCGCCAAAGTATGGTTTTAGACACGACACCCATTGTCGTCGCCAAAGAATACTTATAAGATTTATTTTTTTAACTATAGACCTTTAGGGACGACAATATGTCGTCGCCAAAGAATACTTTTGGCCACGACACAGTATGTCGTCGCCAAGAGTAAATACAATATTTAATTTTTTAAATACCGACCTTTAGGGACGACAATATATCATCGCTAAAGGTCACTTTTGGCCACGACACACTTTGTCGTCGCCAAAAATAAATGCAAGATTTATTTTTTGAATTATGGACCTTTAGGGACGATCAATTGTCGTCGCTACAAGATACTTTTAGTCACGACACACTATGTCGTCGCCAAAAGTAAATACAATATTTAATTTTTTAAATACTGAGCTTTAGGGACGACAAATTGTTGTCACTAAAGGATACTTTTGGCCACGACACACTGTGTCGTCGCCAAAAGTAAATACAATATTTAATTTTTTAAATACCGATCTTTAGGGACGAAAATATGTCATCGCCAAAGGTCACTTTTGGCCACGACACACTTTGTCGTCGCCAAAAATCAATGTAAGATTTATTTTTTGAATTACGGACCTTTAGGGACGACTAATTATCGTCGCCAAAGGATACTTTTGGCCACGACACACTATGTCGTCGCCAAAAGTAAATACAATATTTAATTTTTTAAATACCGATCTTTAGGGACGACCACATGTTGTCGCCAAAGGATACTTTTGGCCGCGACACACTGTGTCGTCGCCAAAAGTAAATGCAAGATTTATTTTCTGAATTACGGACCTTTAGGGACGACCAATTATCGTCGCTAAAATATACTTTTGGCCACGACACTCATTTTCGTCGCAAAAAATAAATATAAGATTTATTTTTTGCCTTAGGGACCTTTAGGGACGACAATTTGTCGTCGCCAAAATATATTTTTGGCCACGACACCCTTTGTCGTCGCCAAATGAGTCTTTTGGCCATGACTGAATTTATCGTCGCTAAAAGGTAGTTTTAGCGACGAAATATGTGTCATCGCTAAAAATTACGTCGCTAAAACTCAATTTTGTTGTAGTGATTTGATTTCATTATTTTTATCTCTTACCTTTATTATATCTTGTAAAATTCTTATTCTACTTTCAGAATCTGAGTCTTATCCACGCTTCAGTTGTTTTATTTGATTTATTCATTTTTGTTTCAATTTCTTATTTTACATTCTCTATTGTATAAATGTATACCTTTGGAAAATTTCAATGTCCAAAACAAAAAAACAAATAGCCCCAATCTTTTCAATTTTCTATTCGAATAGAGACTTAATATACGACCAATTTTCATCAAAGTAGCAAGCGAAGGAGAGGAAGACAAGATCATATAACAATATAAATTAATTGAAGATTGTTTTTGTGTTATTGAAAATCAAACAGGCTTTCAACAAGATTATCAACCGAGTTTTAAAACAGTAAACAAAGTGAATTGATGCATTTATCCAATAATACAAAATAAAAATTAGGAATTTCAATTAAATGAACCTTACAATCAATAACTAAAAGCTTTAGATGCCGAGAGTAGATAGTTGTAGAGAGGCAAGATGACTGAAAATTACAGTGTAAAGATGACGAGGAGAACGGGAACTAGGGACGATATGATCATTTACATATACACAAAAACGACATAGTTTTGACATAACGACGTCATTTTGAAAACGCATCGTTTCGAACCACATCAAAATGATGTCGTTTCAATAATACAATTGACGGTGACCTTAATTTTTTATCGCTAAATATTATTTAGTGGCAACAATATAGTCGTTAAAAACTTTTTAAAGGTATCATAATAATGATGTCACTGAATAAATTTTTAGTGTCAACTAATTTTCACCACAAAAATTTTTATTTTCTGTGACGACTTTTTTCGTCGTTAAAAATATTCATTTGGCTCCAAATCTTGACGATAAGATTTTCAACAATGAAATTGTAAGTTGTTGCTAAAACTATACATTTAGCGACAACACTATCATCGCCAAAGATTAAAATATTAGATTAATTATTTTTTATTTATCTTTAACAACAATGTATAATTAGTAGCCTCGAAAAATATTTTTAATGACGAAATTTTTGACGTAGTTAATAGTAATATTGTTAAAGACCCATTTTGTTCTAGTGTTGAGGCGAGATTGAAGAAGTGAGAGTGAGTGAATAGAAGTTCATACTTTTAACCTGTTTGGGACAGTTTTTTAATTATTTAAAAGCTTATTTTTGTTTCTCTTAAAAAAATAAAAATTTAAAATTAAGATAAAATTATTCTCTGAAATTATTTGGTATAATAGTTTAAATAAGTTTTTTTTTATTAAAATTATCATAAAAAATATTTGATTTAGTTAAATCAAAATATTTAAAAGAAAGAGTTAAAGAAAGATATTTTTAAAATAAAATAAATATATCTGTGTATTTAATAAGAAGAAAAGAAAAAACTCATCTTTTTCATTTTTTTTAAATTTATATTTTAAATATAAAAGATATTTTATAAATTTTTTTTTTATTTTTATCTATTTAATATAATTTTTAACAAAAAAAAATATTAAAAAATACTAAAAAAATAATTGTATCAAACACATATTTTGTAGCGTCAGGGTTTCAAACCTAAACCCTAGAGATCTCCCGTTCAGCCTCTTTTGATTCCTGTCAGCATACTATTACTCCCGTGAATATTCGATTTTCATTTTTCTCTTTTTGGCTCCTCATTTCTCAACAAAAATTATAACGAAAATAAATTTAAAAAAATAAGTTAAACTTAACGGGCTGGATAGTTAGATAGTTCAAGCTTCGTTGTCCTAAATTTTATTTATCCAACATGATAATTGGCCCAATTCAGAGTGAACTGAATGTACCTATTTTATGTAATGCGAGGATTAGAAATTATTATCAAATATAAGCTTCAGTTCTACTCCTTTAAAAATATTCATGTAAACCTCAATTTTTGAAAAAACTTGTTATGAACCGAGGTTTATATAGATGTTTTTAATATATTAAATTATTTTTATTTTTGTCTAAATTCATAAATATACTTATGAATTAAGGTTTTCATGAATATTTTTTTTAAATAGTTGAATTAAAGTGTACGTTTAACCAAATTTTAGAGACATACAAAATTTTTTCCCTTTTAAATATGATTACAGATGTTATTAATTTAGGAAAAAACAAGTAAATTTATTTTTTTTAAAAATAAATGAGATAAATTTAAATTTATGCTCTAATAATAGGCGTCCTACTCTTGTTTAATTGTGCTGCATGAATCCACTGTATCATGCATTTTACACCTCGTATATTCATGGCGGGCATAAACTTCGGTGGTCCAATAACTATACTAAGTTGACATTCCTTCCTATTGTAATCCTCTTAAAAGATTTCTGTGTTCCCGTCTCCTATTTCTGAGGATATATAGGAATTAAGAATAAGACTGCAAGCTGACATGCAAGCAGTGGACACAGAGCACGTGTTATATATATTCTTAATACAAGATTCTTTCATTTTAATGATCAAGCAAAACAAAGAAGAAGAAGAAGAAGAAGAAGCTATCTAGCATTCTAGCCAGGCCAAATCCAAGATTCGTTTCTGATATACAAGCACAAAGTTCCAATTTCCAAGTAGGCATTTTTGTTTTTTGTCTGCTCCTTTTGTGTTATCCAAGTAATGACCTTTCCAATCTTTCCAGGGCAAGTTTATCCCATCATTTGTACTGTAAATAAGAACGTTATTGTTTTGTCTAGTGAATAAAGTAAATTTTCCCGGAAAATATTAATTAAGATTTCTTGCATTTTAACCACTGTGAGATACACAGGAGTAACCCAACGGATGCAACTATTATCTGGCAATTTGTTGTCCTGTTACTGGAGCTTTTATGAGCCATGAATTTGAAGAGGGGACCAAGGAAGAAAGTGGAATGAATTGGATAAACTCTTATATGTGCTCCCCACATCAACAGATCACTGACGCTATACCAAACATGATATACAACCAGAAGAAAAAGATGACACTTGAAAGGTTTTTGCCAAATTTTTCAAAATGAACTTCATCATGCAATTAAAATAAACAGGCCAGTGTGGTTGCTGATTTCATTAGAATTATGTTGTCAACGCATGATATCTTATTAGACTTCGTTTCAGGAGGAAAACTGTTACGTTTGTTGTTTAAGTAATTGCAGATAGCTGAACTCTTTTTCTTTTCCAGGTCTTTTGACATTCCAATTCCTCATTTTATGTGGTTGTGGTTTGATTCCAAGAAAATTATAATCTTTCTTTCCGTTTCTTTTGCCAGTTACAAAGATATTGCCTCTATATTCACATCTTTATTTTAATCTGTGATGCTACCAACCATAGCTGAAAGGGCATTCCTTTTTATAATTAATATATAGTTTTTATGTCAACACTGTTCATTTTAGTTGTACATTCCAGGATTTATTGTTGATGAAATATGGACAAGTTGTTTATAGCACAAAAGGGTCACAATCAAGCAAATCGCAAGGGCACCTTTTTCTTATCCAAACAAATATCTCAAAAGGAACTTCTTCTTTTTATCCACTCTATTGATTTTATATTTTTTTTTCGTAATGGATTAGACAAATATAATCCACCATCCTCACCATCTGTTATAAATAAGGGTGGTTCAAATCTCAAAGTCCACCATATCTAAGCCTCATATTCAAAGCTTCCTAATCCTTCTTTGCTCATTTCACTTGCTTTTAGCTACTTCTTATTCTTTGGAGCTTTTCTTCTTCTTGTTCTTCAAGTTTCTGTTATCACTTACCTGCATTGGAAGTTATAGTTTTGTTTTCTGTTCATTTGCATTTGATCCAATACTTTTCAAAATCACTCAAAGTTATAGATATGGACAGAGTAAGAGATTTGTCATCCAAGAAAGCTGCTGTGATTTTCACTAAGAGCTCATGCTGCATGTGCCATAGCATCAAGACACTGTTCTATGATCTTGGTGCAAGCCCTGCAATTCATGAGCTCGATCAAGATGCTAATGGGAGGGAAATTGAGTGGGCTCTGCGTGCGCTAGGATGCAATCCCTCAGTCCCGGCTGTGTTCATAGGTGGAAAATATGTAGGTTCAGCAAAAGATGTCATATCGTTCCACGTTGATGGATCTCTGAAGCAGATGCTGATAGATGCAAAAGCCATCTGGTTCTAGCGACTTCCAAGAAATCCTCATCCTACGTTAATTCAAGTCGTAGTGATATAAACATAGCTCTAATACAATGTTGAAAGCAAGTGTTATATTATGGTCTTTGCTTTCTTGGATTTCTTGACAACATTGAATAAAAATATATCATAATGAAGTTACCATAAAAAATTTTTGTTAGTACCCGAATTTTAATATTTGCTAGCTTTCATTCCTACGCATAAACCTGAAATTTCTATCAACTCACATGATCGGGGAAATTACCAAGAATATTGTGAAATTGCTCTTATGGAGACTGAACAGAAATGTTCCACGGGAAAATTTATCTACTTAATTACTGAAAGTAATGCCCTATATCATGACGTGACAATTGCATTAACTGAGGAAGTTTCCCTGTGTGCCGTGTCTGTCCTATCATCAAACTGACAAAAGGAAATGTTTGTGGATATCATAGTACTTTCTCTTTGAGGTTTTAATTATAACACTGAAAATTTAATGAGTTCTTTGCTTTCTGGGTCTGTGTTGCATTGGTTACCAGGACCAGTCATTGCTTAGCATGCTATTGCAATGTTAGCTGCTAAGTAATTACCGAGCCATGTGCATGGTCTCTTGCCTAAGCGAGGGACAAAAAGGAGATGCTAAATTTACACGTCTCCCTAATATTCTGCCACTTCGAAAAAGCCAATAACTTTCTCCCCAGTAGATAACTAAGAATACACAGAATTCACTAGATGCCCATGCATTCATATATTCTTACTTGGCAGACATATTTGTCGACATGATATTTAAAATAAACAGATTCACGAATCCATGAGAACATTAAAATAAGGCACATCTACTGGACAAACGTTAAAAGTTTCCTTCCAGTCTGTGATCGAGGACATGCTTATTTTTTTCATGCACGTGCTGCAATTTGCATGCACTTTCACACATGTAGAAGTATACTTCTGTATATACAGGACAGCAACACAATATATGAATAGAGATTCATGTCCTTAAGTGAGAGGAGGAATCGTTGCAAGTTGGTAGGTGCAACACACAAGCACCGAAAGCCATCTCATTCCTCACATCTTTCTCCACAAGGATTCAAATAAGGTGATAGCGAGAATCTGGTATAAATTGACTGGCCTCATAGAATCTGCAAAATTCTTGACAGAGAGCATACTTGTGCTCCATAAAATCTGCAAAAAGTTGAACATATGGTCAATAAGCATTATACGTTAGTATCTATAAAAATGGGTCTCAATTGCACCACTCAATCAATTTGTTGTCCGTCAAATTTGGAAAGATCAAAAATAAATCTACCTATCAGATGGCTACAGATATAGTCAATCGGTCTGATACATGGAGAAGTATATGAGTAGAAAAATGTGTATGCAAGTTGTTAAGTCCATATATAAGAACACAGTAGTCTCTTTCTAGGTAAAGCTACTTTAGTAACGAAGCATCTAAATAAAGCACACCTCTTTTGAATGTTCTTCTTCAAACAAAGGAAAGGAGTTCATCTTGCTGTCCCTATAAATAGGCTAGCATTAGTGCTATTTTCAAACGACCTTGAGCTTTAAATCCTTTTCTCGCTTGCCCACTTTTCCTTCACTTCTTTCCTTACTAATACCACTGGACCGAATTCAAGTTGAATTCGGTCTCATGGTAGTTAGGTTTTAAGTGAAGTTTCAAGGTAACTTGACGACTTCTCTATATCAAGCATTTTCTGTCCAGTGTTACTTTTTAAATCTTTAAGAAACAACTCATCATATAGTGAGAAGACAATCTTATCATCATGGACAAGGTGACAAGATTGGCTTCAGAGAAGGGAGTGGTAATATTCAGCAAGAGCTCATGTTGCCTATCTTATGCGGTCAACATTTTATTTCAGGAACTTGGAGTGCAGCCTGTGATTTATGAGATTGACCAAGATCCTGAAGGCAGGGAAATGGAGAAAGCTCTGACGAGGTTGGGTTGTAACGCCCCTGTACCAGCTGTGTTCATTGCTGGAAAGCTCGTGGGATCCACCAACGAAGTCATGTCTCTCCATCTAAGCGGAAATCTGATTCCACTGTTGAAGCCTTATCAGACTACATCTTAAATTAAAACTACTTTGAATATCTCATCACATTGGAATAAATTCAGCACAAACTAGTAGCTCTAGTGTGCTTCTGTGTTATTTATTTGTTGTCTATGTAGCTTGTTATATTTCAAGTACTTCATAGCTTGGGATTAGCTATAGCATGTAATTGTTATGTGTTTCCCTTTGTTAATGAAAGTAGCTTTATATAATCTTCTGATGTTCTCCCTTTCCGGACAATTTAAATAATATGGAGAATCTATTCCTGAAGCTAATAAATGTTATCTTGAAGTCTTCAGCTCAAATTTAAAAACTGTTATATCATTAGGAAGTCCAAGTGTCCCTCCTGAAACCAAGAAGCAAATAAATAACTCATAAATCTGTTCCTAAAAGGCTATATGCAATTCTGAACTTTCCAAGGTTTATCTGCTGGTCTAGTATGATTCTACACTTGCAGATATCCACTAAGTAATTGGATATTTTAATCGAAGCATTATAACAAAATCGGTGCTATCAATCTCCTAGAATCACATACTAGGAACAATTGAAGAGTGGTGGATTGATTATGTATGGAAAAGAATCAATTAAAAAATTCCAGGACGACTTGGAATCCCAATTTGCATTCCTCAATGTGCAGAAAAGTTCCTAAAGGAAAATTCTTAAGACTTTTCAATTTTGTGCACTGCTGCCATAGATTCTTAATTCTACTTTATCTTAGATAAAGATGGGTATTAAATTCCTTGCTTTTCCTCTTTGTATTAGCTTACTTTTCTCTTTCTCTTCGGTGGTAAATGGCAATAAACTGTTCGTCAAGTAAAAACTTTATTCAGGCTTCGATAACAACTTGAAACAAGGTCTACAGTATGTATAGTAAGGGAACTACGGATGATTTCTGCAGACTTTACAGTTTAATTTGTTCGAAATTATCATCCGAAAGACTATTGACATGGGAAAATTGTCATCACAACCAAATTGGTCCTTGGTTGCTTTGAGCTTTTCAGAACAAATAAGTGGTTTTGCATCTAGTAAACATGAGAATATGACAGCTTGAGTCTTACAGACTGAAATGGAGGACGGGTCCCCGCCACTTTAGACGATATAGAGAAGAGAGATAAAGCATCTTTCAGATTGAACTGATATAACAGGCCTTTAAAATCTGAGATACTTTGTGCCTTTGATCAAGCCCACTGGAAAATATCCAAGGAAAATTGTACACAATGAGATGGGCAGATTCCTCGATCAAATATACATAGAGACAAAGCTTTGATGGAGTTCTGCCCTGGGGAATCTGATGTTACATAAATTTATCTGCTTGTAATAATCAAGTGTAGCCAATATATCGATCAATCAAGTTCTGAAAATGTTATGAAACCTTGCATTGTTTCTAACTGACCAATTTTCTGCCAGTTAACATTTAACTATTGTCACGCTGCAAGGCCTGTCACTTCAAAAATTTTAGCCATGATGCATACCCAGAATTTTAACTCTCCTGTATATATTCTCTCTTTGCTTTCCAGGAACAAGTTTAAGGTGGGACCTGAACTAAGAACATCATTGTCACTAACATTCAATTTGTTGACATGGGACAATTGAAACTATATCAAAAGGGTGTTATACATATTTTTCTACTTCGTTCTTGCTTTTACACGAATATATTTATATAAAAGATATTAAATAACACCCAATAATCTTTATTTTATTTGGTGTTATTTTTTACCTTAAAGATCAAAAAATGTTTTTAATTAAATTTTTAATATTATAGGCCAAATTTGTCGTGAAAACAATACTTATATTTTTATATTATAACATAATTATTCAATTAGAAAAAAATTAAGGACATGTTTGTTATTGCTTTTTTATATTAAATATTATTTTTTTAGGGGTAATTTAAAGTATTCGATTTTCATTTCAATCAACGAATTTCATTCAATTAAATGTCCGAAGAGATATTAGTTAAAGTATATCTATAATAGAGACATCCTATTCAAATAATAAGTAATTGATTAAAATCAAATCAAAAATATGAGTCAAAATCATATATGTCAAATTTAATCTATCACTATATACCTATGATATCAAATATTTTGATATAGTGTAATTATGCATTTTCAACATAAAAGATTAATTCTACAAAGTTTGTGATTTACTTAATGATGGTTGATTATCATTCATTTTGGTTGCTTTGCTTTGAAACGTAGTCATCTATCCCTTTTAACTTCCTAAACATATTCCATTATCATTTCTTTATTCTTTGATAATCTAACTTTATTATTATGTTTTTCAATTTGATCAAATTAGTCCCTTTAATATAAGAAAGTAAGAAATTATGAAAAAAATTATTGGTGTGAGAATTATTCGTGGATCTTTCTCACGACTAACGAGGAATGACTCAGTTGATGAAGTACGAGAGTGATGTGACTATTATTGAACGGAGATTTTTTCATCGAAGAGCAATTGAACGTGTGTCTATTTTTGATAAAGCTCCATCTCCTAAGCCTGCAAAGATAATAAACACCTATAGAGTGACGTTGAGAGGGGTTCCCGACGGGTAAACTCTTATGGCTAAATCAGAAATAATACAGAGGAAAAAGGAAATAGATTTTCGGTGAAAGCAGTAGAGAGAAAACCGAAAATGGCTTGAAAATAGGAAAAAGTGTGTGGAATCTTTACCCCAAGGCTACCAAACGGAAAGATATATCTGAAGTGTAAACTTCTGAGAAGGTTGCTGTTAGCTTGTATTTTATTCATGATTTCCATACTTATTTTCCTCATTTTAATGTGATAAATTGTGCTTTAAGGATGGATTTTATTTGTTTTGTGTTTTTG
>JAVXUL010000001.1:19120503-19138996 GCA_035590515.1 Trichilia minutiflora
TCTCAACAAAACGTTCATAACTAATGCTTGAATCCACACAACAAGGTATGGTGGTTCCACCGGTATATATCTCATGATCATTGGACGTTGTTTTCCATGAACCTTCAACCCGTGTTATGATCGTCAATACTCCAGTCATAACTGCAACAACTATATAATAACTTATTTTAAATATCCATTCAAATATCACAGATAATTCTTACATTCAAAAATAATATTGTTTAAAAATATTATTAATGTTTTCAAACTATTAATTTCTAGCAATTATGTTAACTATTAACTAAAATTATTAATTATTTATTATCTTACACTTATAATTATTAATTACTTTTTTTTTATTTTATAAATAATTTTCAGGTTTATTAGGGAGTGGAAGCTCTCTCTCTCTAACACAACACAACTCAACTCAACAAATATATCTTCACATTCGTCCGTAAATCGAAGCTTTATTGGTGTGGTGATCTTCCTTGCTTGCTGTCCGTCGATTTTTAGCTCCGGTGATCGCTGTAAAAAAAAAAAATTCAACAAAGCTTTTTGGGTTTCTGTCGTTAAAGGGATGGTGATACGGTTAATGTTAATTTTGTAATTGAGAGTAATTTTATCAAAAAAAAAAATTAAAATTAGATATTTTTAATTAAAATTTTGTAGCATAGGTATTTTTAAATAAGTGTTATAAATAATGATCGGTTTTCGTTAAATCCTTCTTTTTTTTTTTTATCATTTTACATAATGAGCCCTACTGGCTTCAAAAGTCAACTATCAGACCAAATCCTCTCCGTTGGACCCCATATACGCTATAAAATTTATTGATCCTCACCGCTAATTTTTTGCCAATTATGGATCAGCACGCGGTATAAACAAAGGCCAACAAATTTTAGGGGTAACTATGTCATTCCAACCCATAAACAACCTATACCACTATACGTGGCTTGCTGTAATTTGTCATTTCACATAATTCAAACTTAGGGCTTGACATGTACGTCCATTCCCACTTTCCACATCTTATCGTTCACCGTCGCGATCAACACCCAAAGATTTTCTCAGGAAAAAAATTGTTTTTTAAAAAATCGTGAATACAAAGTTAACCAACGAACAGATTATCTAATCACCGACACCATATCTGAGAAGTGAGAATCCTAACCCGATTGATGGCTTCTTGATCAGGTATTTATATTATTTCTAATATTTTGTTGTTTTTCTCCTCGGATTTTATTTACAGTTTGGTTTACCATAGTCTAGATATCTTGAAGACGATGCGTCTTGTTGCAGGAATTGAGTGAGTGGAGAGTGATCGGATCATATGAAGTGCTTGTTTGATTGGTTTGGCTATTCAACGGCTGATTTAGATGTGCTTTTTTTGCATGTTTATTCTCCAAACAAAATTTTTATCAAATTTACAGAGGTATATTTCTCTGAAATTGTCAATCAAGTTCCTCTTTCTTGTCGTTACTCTGTGAATTTAGTTACTGTTTGGCTTTTATTCAGTAGCTGTTAGAACTTTTGGGAACAAATCTTTTTCTTTTTCTTCTTTTTTTTTGTTATTTTCCTGTATTTACATGCTAGAATTGCAGGAATGAAGGTCTGCTTGCCAACTTAGGTTACTAGATAATTGAAGTTAAACTCGTTATTTCTAGTTTGCTTATTAAGATTGATTTGGGAGATGGTTTTGTTAAACTTCTTTAGATTGTGGAGTGTGAAAGAGACAGAACTGATGTTACTCCGAGTGCTTTTTCAATTAGTATGTAATTATGTGCTAATCTAAAGATCACGCCTAGTATTAATTTAAGCACTTTTAAAACAAATAGCCAAACACAAGGATAAGTGCTTATATTTATGAATCAAACACAAGGATAAGTGCTTATATTTATGAATTTAGTACTTATGTAGTACTAATTAGCAACTGTCAAATGGACACTAAGTGTAAAAGCATGCCTCTTATAATGGCAAGAAAGTGCTTTTGGAATCACTACTGTATTTCCTTTCCCAAAAGGGCTTTTGTTTGTTTAACCAAAAATGGAAATATAATTACAAAAATGATTTTAATTATTTAAAAGTATTAGATATGTTGAAAGCTCTCTCAAATGAACTATGAAAAGTGATAAATAGGAAAATATATAATAACTTTCCATAACCAACTTTAGTTTCTTTCTATTTGTTGAGAGTGATATTTTTGAAAATTAAAGAGAAGAGAGAAACACAAACATATTTATATATTTTTTTTTCTATTTCCCAATGTGGAGCAATTTAGTAGGTTTCCTGAGAAAAATTATTAGTATCTTTTTTTCTTATCATTCTGTCTTCAATTAGTCTCCAAATAATAGAAAATTTAAAATTTCTCTCACCTTCAATTCTTGTCTCTTAATTTCTCTTGTTTTAAACCAAGCAAAGCTAGCTCCTCCAAATGTGTGAGTATGGAGTATGTGTTTGGGAGTGGGTTTGATTGTCCTCAATTTTTTCTGGGGTTGATTGTACTCAATTTTTTTATGAACACAAGCAATACAAAGTTCAAGAGTTCTATTTTTTTTCTATTTTTTGCTTTGTTTTTCATTTTCCTTTCCTCTGGGAAGTTAAATTTGTAACAATATGCAAATCTCGGCATAAAGTTGTGCATGTATTCTTAGCAGGTAAGTAGGGTGAGACTGAATTCTGGTACTGGGACTGAAGTTGTTGATTGGTATCGTCGCATTGGATTTGCAAGCTGGGAAAATTAGAAAGGCACCATGTCTGAAGGAGAGGAGCATGTTGAGCTTAAATTCCGCATTTATGATGGAACAGATATAGGTCATAGTAGTTATGCATCATCTACCACTGTTGCAGATCTTAAGCAGAAGCTGGTTGCCGAGTGGCCTCAAGGTTATTTATCTATTTACTTCCTATGCATAGAACTACAATTTTTCACAGTTAGATGCCAATGTTCAGACTCAATGAACTGTTTTGTCTTACCTGAGAAATATATGAGCTGATTGTTATTGAAGGATAATTTGTACTATACCTATGTGTTCTGATTTTTCATTGCGTACGTTTTCCTTTTTGTTCTGTTACCCACCATCTGATTGATGATGAATATGTAATAGAAATAGGAAGCTGAATAATCTAGGATGAAAGCTAATCGTATTGTGAGAAACTAAAGGGACTTTTCTTCATTAACAAATGAAGGTAGTGATTGCAGTGTCATATTAGAACAGATCCAGATTTACCTTTAGTTGTGTTTTTTATGCTTGTTTGATAGTTTGAAGGGTAGAAATTATTGATTTTTCTTTTTTAGGATTTACAAGCATACAAGAAAATGGGATTGGTTTTAAAGGCCAAAATATCAATAAAATAAATTTATATGAGCTGTTGTAAAGCTTTGAACAGCAATTCAAAATGTAGAAATATACAAACTAAGATAAAGATAATATGTCACACTTGAATTACCTTGGCATTTCATTTTTCGGGATGATTGTATCAGAATACCAAAAGATCATAATTGCTATTTTTGTTTCCAAACTGTCTTATCATCTGCTGAATCAAAAGACTTTTGCATATATTTATGTAGACTGATATGATTCCTAATATACAAGAACTTCCAAATCAAGAATATAGTGTTGAACCA
Organism: Trichilia minutiflora; assembly: GCA_035590515.1. Taxonomy (NCBI): domain Eukaryota; kingdom Viridiplantae; phylum Streptophyta; class Magnoliopsida; order Sapindales; family Meliaceae; genus Trichilia; species Trichilia minutiflora. Next base: position 19,124,099 of record JAVXUL010000001.1, read on the forward strand.
ATTTGCAGCACACATAATGGCCCAATAAACCCAAATTAAGACTCATTATTTATGCCTAGCTAATAATAAAATATCAGAATAACTGACTCATAAAATTAGGATATAGATACACAAAACCAAGAGTCGAATTTAGCTGCAAGAAAGTATTCAAGATTTAAAATAAAACCCTCATCAATCAGCCCTCTGCCAAATTAAATTTTAGACATCAGAAACTAACATGCCTTGTATAAACCTCTTAAGATCATCATCCTTATCGTGGAGCGTTATTTTACAAGAGCTGAAACAATGGACCTTGCCATTCTTTCTTCTTTGTCTTTTCTCTTTCATCACTATATTGTTTGTCACCGAACTGCATAAGCCTTATATTATGTGTTCTTGTGTTTTGTTTTTGACAGATCTGTTATCAGATCGAAAGATGTGTCTTTCACGAAAATTAGGCAAAAACAGTGGTTACCATGAGCTGACATGTCATATAAGAACATTTATTTCTAAACACTAGAGCTTATCTACTTGTGAAATACTCCGATCTGGCAAAATTACTAATTTTAGATTTTTATATGTTCTCTGGTGCTCTCTCTACGTCCTAGTCGCTAATGGAGTCTATGCATATACAGATAAAACATTCACACCCAAGTCAGTAAATGATATAAAACTTATACATGCTGGTAAAATTTTGGAGAATAACAAGACACTTGCCGATTCAAGAATAACTGTTGGCGACCTTCCTAGTGGGGTTATGACCATGCATGTCGTCGTACAGCCTCCTCAAGCTAAGAAGAAGACAGGTTTGTTTGGTTTCTCATTCTTTATATATGTTGAGCATAGTTTGTTTAATGATGCATTCTGCCCTCAGTATTTACAAGTTGTCCCTGCATAATTAATAGCCAGCTCCATTGCTCTTAAAATTTCTGTTGGACTGTAAATAGTCCATATTAATTATCTAAAAATCCCTTGTGAGGCCTATGTGATTGTGTGAAATTCAAGTGAAGCAAAATTTCTCTGTTCTGTTCATTTTGGCGTTCAGTTGATTTATTTTGCCTAGCATTCTTCTGGATTCTTTCACAATTTGATTTAGATGGTTTGAAGACTTCTCATTTTTCTTCATGATTGACATCAATGAAACCATTGGATAACTTGATGAACTCTTTATTACATCCCATTGTCATGTTGTGCCCTGCATTCACCAAGTGTAATTAAATCAAACCGTAGTGGGGAGAAAACTGATTAAATAAACCAATAAGCTTGGTCAACTTATTAGAATACAAGTTCTCGAGCACCGTATGTTTCTGACACTGCAATAGCAGCGAAGAACAATGCAGTCAGTGTTTCCAGCACTTTGATAAGTAATTTTAAACTTAAATTACTGAGATTCTTTATGTGAATGGATGTAGTGTGGACAACACCATCAGTAGAGTATCAGGAGAATCCTAACTCAGAAGATAGATTTTAAATTGTAAATACATATCAATGTTTCTCAAAAAGGGTATCAAAAGAATCCCAACTCAAATTTAGATTTTGGTTCCTGTAAATTACTTTAGCTAACTCCTATTTTAGACTTTACAAAGCCCGGTTTGGTATTGTCTAGCAATGATGGAGTTGGCCTTTTTTTCTGATGACGTAGCATCAAATTGTTAGCTATTGTTTTATTATCATTTCATTTTATTAACTTGTGCTTTTATAGCTACTATCAAATGAACTTCCATCCTCTCTCACACTCTCTCCCCATTGGTGCAATACAGACAAGAGCAAGAAAGAGATGCAGAAGCAGAATTCATGCACATGCATTATCCTTTAAAATTGTGGAGAATGCTCTGTGTCTTCCATGCAAAGGGAACCGGCATATAACATCTTTTTTTTTTTTTTTTTATGTTTCTGTGTTCCAATTGTTATATATGTGTCTGCAAGGGCAAGTCTGCCGTGATTCCTATTGTTGTTGTAAATGATTTGAGTGTTGTTTGTTTTACGAATATTTTACATTTTCTTCCCTTGCCTTGGCGATATTGTTCGTTTTGACTTTGAAATTTCATATTTGTAGGCAGGCTGTCTCCGTTACCGTGCTTGTTTATTTTGTTGATTTTAGGGTCATGCTAGCACGAGCAATATCAGCATACTTAGCAGGCTGTACTACTAGGTACTAGTGCAGGTGACCTTAATTGTTCGATTGATTTCTTGTTATTTGTTGGCTTCGAATAAACATATCGTATTTATATTGTGTTAATAAATTTATAGTTAACACAATATAAATACGATATGTTTATTCGAATTGTATATTATGATTTAAAAAAAAAATCAATTTAATCCAATTCATTAATATATTATAAATTAAACTAAATTAAATCGCAAAGTGCGATTTAAAATTATTTGGATTCGCGGTTTGAATTATGTTATAAAATTAAAAATATGATAATTAATTATTATCAATTCTATAATTTCTCATTAATATTTGAAAGTAAGTTTTGTGAATAATTTTTTTTTTAAAATCAGTTATGAATAATTTTTTTATTAATTATTATTATATAGAAGATATGAAAATAAATCATATATAATTTGTAAAGATAAATAAATAATAATAATAATTTTATAAGATAATATTAAACTGTTTGATTTGTAGTTTCGCAGTTGGAAATTAATTCAATCTATAGTTCAAATCGTAAACAGTGGTTTGAAAAATATCAATCCGTAATTTGATTTACAAATTTTTCAAAGTAATCTAAATTGTTAATTTTTTCCGTTTAGATTGATTTGGATTAGATCGATTTGAAAATATCCACCTCTAATCATGTCATCTATTTAATAATCGTATCATTCTTTTGTTAATCGTGTTATTTATTTTTTAAAGAAATAATATAACACGATATTATTAATTGATTAATTTGATTTAATCTATTTAATTCTTTTAATTAATTAATATAAAATTTAACTTATTTAATTAATTATTTATTTAAATAAATATTAAATATAAATAAATAAAATTATTATATTAAATAATTATTTATTTTTATATAATTAATTATTTAAATATAATTATTTATTTAATTAATTATATTTTAATCGTATCTTAAACGAATAAATGAATTTAGAAGATTAAATGAATTTAGAAGATCAAATTCGAATCCGATATAATTATTAATCGTGTGATACGAATACGATTTAATTATTATTTATATTAAAATTTTTAAATTTAAATTCGTTTAATTATATTGAATTCGTATTAAATAATGATATCGTAATTTAAATTATTATTTTTATAATTTATATTAATAAATACATATTTGTCCGTCGTCAATGATGCATCCTTCAAACTCAATTACGCAAAAGGATGTTGTGATTTATCAATATGACCCACGCTACGTACACATACCATAATAAGACTTCATTGCTTTCGCCATGTTAGTTATTACTCATCGGTCCCTGATTTCTCAATGAATGTCGAGTATAGTTTTGAGACCCTTAAAAAGGAGAGTAAGATACCAATAGTATTATTAAAGTGAAGCGACCCATTTGACCCTAGTATTTAATAAACGCTGAACGTAACTGACTACTATGAAATATTACTTGGAATGAAGTCAGTTTTAATAATCAACAGAGAGGAATGCAGTCTTTAGTTTCTTTGCATCGCATGTATGATTTTTGGTGTTAGTTAATGTAAAATATTAACTGTGCTTAATTTTATTTTAATTTATTATTTATTTAATTATTTTTATTTTCAAATAAACTTGTCGACAATCACCTTACACAATCAATCCATTGAACCAATCAGTTAATGAATTTTTATTCTTGAACATTTCCGGTTTTAAATCGATTCTTTTAAATAATTTTTATTTAACTTTCATAATATATATAAGAAATTGAACTCTAGGCTCTCTCTAGCTGAGTTTGTTGTATAATATAGTGGTAGCACCTAAGGAATATGAATTAAATCATTTATTTTGTGAAATAATTAATATATTTATTTTGATAAATTTTATTTACAAATAAAATTATGATTAATAAAAAGAGTATTATTAGGGATTATTTATAAAATGTAAAAAATTTTAAATAATACAAAAATAGTCTATGAATTTTAATAATTGCAATCGTGTGCACAGTAAATTATCACACCACATGTCCACATTACTTGGAATTTAAAGGTATTTGCTACCTTAACCTTGAATTTCAAGTAATATGATAATGCAATTAATAATATTATATTAATTTAATTATTAAATAATATAACAATTTATAAGTTTATAATAACACCAATTAAGATTTAAAAATTAGAATATAATTTAGATTTTTAGTATTATTTTAATAAAAATTATGTAATTATTTTAATAAATAATTTTTTTTAAAAAAATTTATGTTATAAAAAAAGTAAATTAAAAAAATGAAATTTGAATAATGTAAAAACTCCTCCTCTTCAACCTCAAAAAATTGATAATAATAAGATACTAAAAAAAAACATTAAAAAAGCCATTTATTCCTTCCTTCACATAATACATATACAGTGGGGGGATGACAATGGACAAAGTACCTATAAAAAATATTATACCAATTTTTATATTTATTTATATGTAAAATATTTGAAACTATCCTAAATTCGTTTAAACACTTACATTATTCATGCCTATCGCAAATCCGATTAATAATATATGTATACTATTCAATATCATATAAATACCCATTTAATTATTTTTTAAAATAAAAATATAATAATAAAAAATCTTAATAAAAATTCAAATAAAACTCATACATAAAACATAATTCATACAAATTATACATATATTATAATTAAGCCCAAAATATTCAAATTATTCGTATAAGTATAATCTTTTTATCCAAATTTTAATAAAAAATTACATACAAGACAAATCATCCATTCCAATCCATAATGATAAAAATTAAATATATTTATTATATATCTTATTATCAATAAAATAATTAATATAATATAATAATAAATATATCTTATTTATTTTAAAAGTTATGAATTTAAATCTTATCTCCATCAAATAAAATTTTTAAATTTATACGGATTTAAGTAGTGGGTACTCAAGATTATAAACCCAAATTTATGGCAGGTTGTTATTTTGATAAGAAAATACTGGGATTAATTTGGAACACCATATAAAAAGAGATAAATGGTGTTTTTTTTTTTTTGAAAATCTATAAATACAGTAAAACACATAATGATGTCAATTTTTTTTTTGTAATTCGGAATCTCTCATACTCAATTATCATTACAGCGTCCAGCCATACACGGACATAGGTGTTCAACCACATATGGAGATGGGTACCCACTCCTGCGGAACCCATGACCGTAAATTACATGACCTTACCTTTAACCACTAGACACGTGTGCAGGGATCACCCGTAATTGTACTAAACACAGAAATAAACTAAAACCTCTACCTTAGTGTGTCAATTGGGATATACATCGTGACGATTCAAATCCAGGACGCAGACCACAATATCTCAGAACCTTGCCACCTCGACTAGGGGTGTAATCAAACCGAGTTGAGTCGAGCAGTGAACTACTCGAACTCGATTCGACTCAAAAATTCGAAACTCGAATTCGATCGAGTTTATATTTTTTATACTCAACTCGATTCGATAAAATACTCGATATATTCGAACTCGACTCGATTAAACTCGAATATTTATTTTTTAAATTATTATCATAAAATTTAAGATTTATTTGACTCGATTTAACTCGACTCGGTTCGATTATATTCCTAATATATACTCGATTAAGTTCGCGAGCCTAATGATTCGAGTATTGTTGTATTCGAACTCGACTCGAAAAGCCATTCGAACTATTCGAACTCAAGCTCGACTCGACTATTATCGAGTCGAATTCGAATATCTATCGAACCGAACCCGAATAACTCACGAATAACTTGACTCACTTACACCCCCAATCTCGACCATCCAGTTGGGTTTATAATGATGTCAATTGCTCATCAAAAAAATTATAATGCTTAAATCAATGGTTGCATAGCAGCAAGTAAGAAAGGAAAATGGGAAAAATTAGATAAAGAGAATCAGTTTTAGGTTTTTATTTAGAAAATATGTAGAGGTAGAAGTGAAGATGATAATCAACAATGGTTGTTAAGACGAACAGAGGCTAATCTCTTTTATGCTCGATTAGTCGATTCGACTTTTTTTTTTTTTTTTTTAAAGTGATTGTTGTATCCTACAAACTTCTTTACAAGCGCTCTTGATAATAGGAGTGATGGGTGACAATGGCAAGACGTGTGCTATTAGGTGACTTGTTATTTCATCGTTTCTTTTGTTGGCTATAACATTAACATGGTGTGGTTCTTTTTGACAGATTGAAGCCAACAAGATGACTGAGTAGTACAAGTATGATGTAATAGCTTCATCCATGCTCTTCATATGTAGTTTTCTTGGCTTTCTACGAACATGCAGTAACATCTGTTTCTGTTGCGAAAGATTTTAATGAAATGTTCCAAACTGAAACTTTTCAGACTCCATCTTCCTGGTTTATGGATCATCAAAACGGTCAGTTCTATTATTTCTTTTCGAGTTCATTTCATATTTTTGAGTTCATTTAATAGATTTTTTTATGGATGCATTAAAATCTTACTGCTGCAAGCAAATTATTATATGTGATTGCCTTACTGAATAACATGCATGGTATGTCACAGATTTCAATCCTCTGCAATGATTGCGACAGTACGGGAAGAGCCCCCTTTCACATTTTAGGACACAAATGTAAACAGAGCAATTCATACCATACTCGCAGGATATCAACACCTTGTGATGGAAGTAATGCTTCCTGATGTGAGAAAAAGTTTGTAAACAGTACTCGGGTTTTTGAGGATGCTGTAATAATTCTTTTCCCCAAAATTTTAAGTTTAAGAAGTGCTCCTATATTACATATAAGAAGTACATTGATTTTTTTCTTTTCTTCATTGTTTTTCTTCTTTCATTGCATTGGTCATTGTCATTTTTTTCCCTCAATTCTGGGAGCATAAAGTATACAAATTCAGATATGCTGATGTGATCATGTGCTGGAGAGGGTTTGCGTTTCCCCCCAAATGAACTTGTATTATTAATGAATGCCAAATTTTGATTTCGCTGTTTAACTAAAGTATAACAATGAGATTTGTATGACAATTTTTTGCTTAACTATGCCTTCAGTGGACTTTATTTAGTATTAGAGTTGTTTTGGTGGCATCCATCAGGCAAATGAGCTTCTCATAACTGAGAGCAATATAGACCCTGGACAGTATTGCATTCAAATATTAAAACAAAAATGTCTGGGAGCTGTGTCTGAAAAGGAAAGATCAAATCAAATTATTAATTAATTAATTATTATCCCATTCGCAGAGATTTTATTTTTCTGGATAATAGATTGGCGGCTGCTGTTGTTGAATTGAAATTTCGGGACTGTTGTTGTTGGCACGAGTCTTGTGAAAATTAACGATACACGTGAGTATCATTATTAATTAATGAAAAATGAAAAATGACGAAACAACAGCAAAGGAGACGTTTGTGGTTTACGGCACTTTCCAGCGACTTCGCTGGAAAGGCCACAACCATAAATAGAAGCTCTACTGCTTAAATCAACTGAAACTGAATTACCATCATAGATTCAGTTTTATTTTCAAAGTATTGCAGACTATTAGCTGTACAATTATTTTTTATAGTGTATAGTTTAATATTATCATTTTCAATTGTTATCGTTGCAAACCTGCTAAGTTTAGGTCTTGTGTGATTTGGGTGTGTTTTTTGCTTAGTGTTCTTTCTCAACTAATTCGTCGGAGTACTTTGTCTCGAAAGATCAAATGGAATAGTATTTGCGGCATAATATCAGAAGATAATTTGATTAAAGTTTTGTCTAATATCTTAATATCTTATATCTACCATTCCAAATCCAAGCTTCTTGTATTGCAGTAGCTTTCAACGACTTTTTCAACTCGAGAAAATTGAATTCGCTCCGTAACAGTAGTAGCTGCAGTACTTCTCAATGTCTGCGCAAACACATTAAAAACACACAAATATCGAAAATGGTGAAAACTTTCGCTTTCTTTGTGTGAGCACAAAAAAAAATTAACTTTGGGTTTTAAAATAATTTCATCTTGCTCACCAGGGAACTTTAAGAAGACTTAGATATTCAACTCATCTTCTCCTCCTCTAGCCTTTTTATTCAACGGAAAATCCAAAAACCCATGTACATAAACGTAGCAAAGTTATGACAGAAACAACACAACCAACACGGCAGCAGCAAGAAGAACAACCAGAACGGCGGCTTTGCGATTACTGTAATAACAGAACAGCTGTTCTATACTGCAGAGCCGACTCAGCGAAGCTTTGTTTCTCATGTGACAAAGAAGTTCATTCAACTAACCAGCTCTTTTCAAAGCACTCTCGCTCACTGCTGTGTGATGTCTGTGAGGCTTCACCTGCTTCAATTTTCTGTGAAACAGAGCAATTTGTTCTCTGCACCAATTGTGACTGGGAAAATCACAGCAAGGGAAACTTATATATCTCTCCCGTTCATAATCGCAGGTCAATTGAGTCCTTCACTGGGTGCCCATCCGTGAGTGAATTGTTCACAATTGTTGGATTCGATGATTGGGACCAGAAAGCTCTGTTTTTTACTCATGAGAATTGCAATGATAGTAGTATTAGCGATGGGTTATCGGATTTGTTGGCTTGGGAACCTCCCGATTTTTTGAGTATTGATGATTTGGTCGGTTCTACTGACTCGGATCACAATTTTCAGGCTCTTAGCATACCTCCTTTGCCAAAGGCAAGTACTTAGCTCTGTTTATATTTCTATCATTTTGGGTTAATTATTGTTGTTTTAATTTAGTATTTAGGGTATTTGGGGGTTCTAATTATGGTTGGATAAAATTTATGGTTTTTCGGATTACCTAGAAAGATTGATTGATCATTGATGGTCATGATTTCATTTTATATTCTTTTACTGAGAGGATTTCTCGTCTTGGGATGATTTTATTTTTTCGGTTTGAATTTCAAATCGTCGGATGTCTATGTCTAGGACTTTAAATTACTGGTGGTGGTTTTAGTGCTGGACAATAACTTTGGTCTCTTCAATTGCTATTGTCTGTTGTGATTATAACTTGGTTCAGGATGTTGTTGTTGAATCAGAATCGTAATGCTGCTTGCGGCCAACACAAGGAAGAAATGCTTTGTCAGCTTCGTAAGCTTGCAAAGCTTGAACCCAACTTTAAGTATGAAAATCCAGATGCTGACCCCATTGTTGGGTTTCCATCACTGGTGCCAGAGCCAAAATCTCAGCCTGGAAATTTGTATTATGGTTCAGAACGTGATACTGAACCGATCTCATTTCCGTCCTACGAGGTAAAGGATTTTCTTAATGAGTTTCTTCAAATTGAATCCTGGCTATTTCCTTCAAAATTTAAGCTAATTTATCTACACAGAGATCTGAAACATGGAATTTGTCCTGCTTGTTATGGCATCCGTGTAATTGCATATTGGAGAGCTTTCTGTGTGCTGAAATTCCTTTCTTCACTTGCAGACCAGTGCAGTTCAGTGGCTTACTAACAATTGTGAGGCTGCCAATCAACTACCGTCAATATTATTAAGAAACCATGTCGAGGACAGTCTTACTGTTCCTGACAAACATTTGGATGCTGGAAGCTGTGCGAGGACTATCATCGATGGTGATGAAGGGCGATCACAGCGTCCCGGTGTTCATGCTGAAACTTCATCCGTTTTTCCTAAAGTTAGTGCACACGAGTTTAACAGTCAGGAAAGAGATTCTGCAATCTCGAGGTACAAGGAGAAAAGGAAAACAAGAAGGTATGATATTAATCACTGAGTTTTGTCGATAAAAGTTGTTAATCCAAGACTTGCTTTCTCATACCTCTTCTAAAATTTGAACGAGTAATTGTTTTCATTGCTTTTGGATTAAATGGAGGATTCTGTTGTGGATAATACCAGGTATGATAAACACATCAGATATGAATCCAGGAAGGTGCGGGCTGAAAGCAGGACAAGAATTAATGGACGTTTTGCAAGGATTGATCATTGATATACTTGGAATACAAGCAGTCTCTGAATCAGAGTTTCCGTGGCCGCTAATTATGTAAATCAGGATCATCAGGATAAAATCCGTTTATTAGGTGAAATTTGTAGTTATTGATTATTGTGTTATTAAAAGTTTGATGGTGTGTAAATGTAGTCTTCTTGTGAGTCGATGGGGGGTTGTGTATATTAGTATACAATGTTGAACAATAAATTTATTGTCCAGCTGATCGGTAAGTCATTGTATTATAGTGGTTAGTACTCCCGCCTGTCACGCGGGTGACCCGCGTTCGATCCCCGGCAACGGCGGATCTATTTTCGAGCAAGTTTTTTATAGTTTGGCTTTCGACAAAAGATAGTCTTAGCTAGATTTAATTTTATGTTGGAATAAAAATGGTTTTCTAAATTTTTTGTATAAGTAAAAATGTTTATATTCATTAATTAGATAATATATTTTCACAAATTATATTAATGTTAGACATATCAAAATTTATTATAAAAATATATATATGTTTCAAATAAAATAATGGTAAATTTATATATTTATTGAATACTAAAATTTAAAGTTTTCTAAAATTGTTATTTTTACATTTATTTCGTTAATAGAGGAATGCTATTTCATTTAAGAAATACTTGTACGTGTAGTATCCTGTCAAGGCTTACTATCCAGGCCATGACGTTTCTACATCTGCTAAAAGGCTTACTAAATATTCTGGCAAGCCCAAATGAAACATCCAGTCCATAACGTGTCGGTAAAACCCAATTTATATATATTCCTTGATATTGTAATAAAACTAGGTTGTGACATTTAATACATTGCAGCCCATTAATTACACTTATGGCCTAAGTTCTAATAGTGATGGCACCCATGTGATGTTTTAAGGGGTTTGAATACCAGGCCAAATTTGGATCAGAGACATTTGCTCTTAAAATATGAAACTCAGTTGAGTTAGCACAAATTTAATATATATAGTTTTGTTCTTTTAAATAAAATTTTCAATTCAATTGTTTTAGTTTCTTTATTAACGAGCTTTATTTAAAAAAGGTTAAATTTAAAAGTAATTTTAAATTTTAATAATTATTCCGTATTTATATATATATATATATATATATATATGAATTTATGTATATAAAAAATTTATTTAAATATTATTTAAACCTAAAATTGATTGAAACTTAAAATGTGAATTCGTACAAATCTTGCCTAAGTCCGAAAGCCAAATATAAAATTCTTTAGCCATATTACACAACAAGCATGAAAACATTTGACCAAATTTTAAGCATGTGTAAGAAAATTAAATAATAAAAATAATAATAATAATATTAAGATTTTATACAATTTATTTTTTATAAACTGACTTCATAAAATTATATTATTATCATATCTCATATGTTTGTTCGTTTGTTTATTCTCATAAATTTTTATTTACTTCTATAACTATAAAAATATAGCACATATGATCAAATAATTTATATTTTTAATATTATTTTAATAAAAAGTATAAATTTATTTTTTATTTAAAGAAAAAATAAAAAATTTTAGTAGACAAAAATAAAAATAATATTAGATATTTTAACTTATATTCTAAAATATATATATATTAAGTGATATATATTAAGTGTGAGTGTATGAAGTGAAAAGAGTCTCATATTGAAAAGTTGAAAGGCAAATGAGTAATATATAAATGGAATTGACCCAATGCCTTAAGATTTTGGATTGAAAGTACTATCTAAGTCCATGAATGTATTAACTCATTTGGCCTAAGTGTGTTCTTTCTGGAGTTTGGGGCTTCCCGATTGTAACAAGTGGTATCAGAGTCGATGGTTCGTGGACGCGAGTATGAAGACGATGGTATATGTGTGTTCTCGTGGTTGTTTCCGCCATAAGAAATGATTAAGAGTTATGGATTCCTAAGAAAGATGGCCCAAAGAGAGTGGGCTAGTCAAAGATGGAGTTGTAAGGCGCGGCTCCTGGAGAAAAAGAGTACGTCCGTCTCTCTCGTGACTCTGAGTGGAGCATTGGTAAGCGCAGACTCTGGGATAAGTGGGTCAGGCTTGATAGGAGTATGGACTCTTAAAAATACTGTGATACTCAAATAAAAAAAAATAAAGATTTCCGTTTAAGGAAGAGCAACTAAAATTCAAGTCCAATACAAAAGAGACTCACACTTAAGAAAGAAATTGTTAGGATATCAAATGTGAGTGTTTGAATTGAAAATAGTTTCATATTGGAAAGTTAAAAAACAAATGAGTAATATATAAGTGAAAAGAACCCATAGATTCAATGCTTTAAGATTTTGGATTGAAATTGATATCCAAGTTTACGAATGCATTAACTTATTTAATTTAAGTGTGTTCTCTCCGAGTTGGACGGACTTTCCGATTGTAACAATATAAAAGCAAATAATCATTATCACATTACCTAACATATTATTTGGTATCTAAGTGATTGAAACCAGAAGAAAAATCGAAACAAAGGATAACAAAACACGCAAGAAACAAAAAGAAATAGAGAAAGAGAAAGAAAGGAGAAGAAATAGAAACATATATATATATATATATATATATATGTCTGTGAGGTTTATTTTTATGTGTGTATATGCGTATGCGTTTATAACAATTAAATAAGAGAATTTTGCTATCTTCTATCCAGTGCACGTAGTAAGTTTCAGATTTCTTAGCTGGACTCCAGTCCAGGTTTCCATCATTAAATCCGTTGATTTTCATCCCTTATGACTTGTAAAGGATTGCATTGAATTTTCAGGAAACCAGATAACACCAAGTCACCAACCAAGTTGACATCAAATTTACTGTAAGGCAAAATCATTAACTAGTTTTGTACAATGATCTACCTACGATTCCCAGATTCATCATCACCAACAAGAAAATAATACGATACCCAAATAAATACGCATATGTAATTAATAATCCACTTGTAATTCATCTACTGAGATCTCCTATGGAGGTTGAAAATAGCAAGGGATACCAACAACAGAAACATGAAACATCCAACCAGAGACAACACTAAAGCAGCTGCAAAATGGCGACAGAATCCACCAAACACATTGCAAACTTTAATCCAAGGAATAACATGGGAGTTTCCCTTCAGTCCGATCATTCCGACAGCCATAGCAGCTCCATTGGCGGAGAACAACAGGCCCATCATGATGAGGTCGAATAGGATTACTATTAAAGACAACTTTTGGGGGAATCTTCGGATTGCCAGACAAAATGCCAAAGAGACGGCTGCATAGGAACATGTTATAGCATTGGATACCAGGAAGTACCTGGGTGGAATAGAAGCAGGAATTATGTTCTTTTTGGTAATATATATCAATAAAAAAAATGTCACAGGAATATGAAACGATATTAGACGTAATTAATATAGATATATGAGCTTGCCTTAATTTTATGACCCGCAAAAGATGTACTTCAGTTTTGGAGACAGAGAAACTAATAGACACACCTGACACTACAAGCTCAAACTCTTCTGTACCCCACCAATTCAAAGGTACAAATTTAAAAATATAAGATCGCAGAATAGCATTGAAACATTTTTTTTCAATTAATTACCCTCGATTATTTGGTGCAATTTGAATATCAAATCACTTGTATCATTTCAACTAGTATTCATCATGCTTAATTATAAAAGTAGATTATGAAACTAAAATATAAAAATATTTTAAAAAAAAAATGCAGCAGAGAAGTATTATATATAACTAAGATTAGCCTGTCTAAATATGTGATTGAAAACAAGAAAATTAATAATAAAACTTACATAAAGGCAGACATATATTTCCACTTGGCGGTAACCGAAACCTGGACAGGAGGCAAATTTTTTATAAATGTACTAATCGAAACCATCTTCGTCTCTTTATCAACCCCTACAACAATCGCAGCCATGAGTGTAAGAGAGAATCCCAGAATTCGTAGCATAATATCCCTCGATCTCGTAGTCATCCCTAACTTCTTTGTTGTCTCCACTAACTTAACATTACTACTTCCCACTCCATCCATCTTCGTTGCTGGTTTGCTTGTAATACGACTGATTCTCCGGGGAAAATAGTTAGCTTTAAGTTTACGTAAATAAGAGATGAGAACTATAAATGAAATTATGATGAAGATGACTAGTAGTTGGAAGTGCATTGAAGGTAATTGGCTTGCTATTGTGTATTAAATAAGACTCTACGTATTACAACGGTTGCTGGCTGTAAATTTACATTTGGTAAGGCACGTACTGCATTTAAAGAGTCCAGACTGTTACTCATGCAATTGGAAAATGCTTTATACATAAATATCAAGGTAGATTAGAGCGTTTCGTAGCAGAAAAAAATGTTATTAGATAATTAGAGGCAAACTGTAAAGAAGATGAATTATACTTCTCAAAGTGATAACTTTTAACTTATTCAGAAAAGAGGAAGGACAAAAACAGAGGAACATGGAGTTCTGTAATTTCTGTTTTTATGAGCAAGATATAATTAGCTAGAGCTAGCTGGTGCGGAGCTCATGAATTTCTGTATATTATAATTATGTTCAACTTTATTAGATGCCCTAAATAATGTAAATAATAAAAGATATAGGATAAAAGTCGAACCGGAATACAATTTATTGGTGCGAGAATTTTCTTTAGATTTTTCGCACAATCAACGAAGAATGATTCAATTGGTAAGGTATGAAGCTGATGTGGCTGTTATTGAATGAAGATTTTTTTTACCAAAAAGCGATTGAAAAGGTAGTTGTTTCCGGCAAGACTCTACCTCCTAAGTGATGAGTACATAAAAGTGTATGTGTATTAAGAGTTAAATTTATCATTTTATACTTAATGTATGATTAACTCTCTCCATTTATGCATATTTCTAGTTTTTGATATAAAAT
>JAVXUL010000001.1:19144774-19166917 GCA_035590515.1 Trichilia minutiflora
GTAGGGGTGCACAAATGCAGTTTGGGTAGTTAGAAATAAAATTTTAAATTGAACTGTATATTACGGTTTAAAAATAAATCAATTTAATTCAATCAATTAATATATTATAAATTAATCTAAATTAAATAGTAAATCATAGCATGATTTGGATTCGTGATTTAAATTATATTATAAAATTAAAGATATAATAATTAATTATTATTAATTTTATAATCTCTTAATAATATTTAAGAATAAATTTTGTGAATAATTTTTTTAATCTATTTATAAATAATTTTTTTTTATTTATTATTATTATACGAAAGATATGAAGGTAAATCATATATAATTTAAGATAATAAATAAATAATAAAAAAAAATTTTAAGATAATATTAAATATTTTAATTTAGGATTTCGTGATTTGAAATTGATTCCATTCACGATCTAAATCTCTAAATCTCGAACAGCAGTTTAAAAATATCTACACCTAAATGGAGATAAATCCCTCAATATAATCGACGGAGACAAAGACCACCAATAAAATTTTGACAATACAAACTAAAATTAACTAAAGCATCTACAACTCTATTCTCTTCTCTGAAAAATAAGACACCCTAAAATTCATCAACTGAAATAAGTGGAGGTAATAAGAAGCTGCAAAGGGAGAAAAATGTTGAAGACTGAAGGCAAAGAATTGTGACTATACAAACATTCTCAACCCAAATTTTGTTCCAACTTCTATTCTAAGCTTCTTTAATATTAATAATTCCTACAGTTACTTCAGCAAAGAAAGACTGATGATGCCCCCTAGTAAAAACGACCTTGTGGTTTCAGCGTACAAGCGAATAAGCTTGAATCATTCTTAGACAATTTATTGATATTCATTTTTACCCAATCAGTTAATGTTAATTAAAAAAATTAATATTAATCAATATATATATATTTTTTCTTTTTCTCATTTTCCTAAACCTCAAATTAATTATAACCGCAAGTTTTGGAAGCATATATAAAATATGTGACTGTCATTTCCCTCATTCACATAAGTATGCGCAAAGGAAATTAATGCCAAAAGTCAAAAGTTAACGCGGGTGTTGTTCTTGTATGATTTGGAAGACCGTTTGAACGTAACGGCAACGGCGAAAGGTGGAGTGGTGTATATCGTCTCCCTCACGTGCTAACTACAACCCGAGCTTTAACCAAACCTAAAACAACTCTGGATTGGCATTACACAGCCATCTTTTCTCGTTATTTGAATTTTTCTTTCCTTATCATATCATTTCATTTCCTTCACGTCACCAATTGCCTAAATTCGAACCCAAGCCACATTAAGCTGCTCGATATTTTTAGAATTTGAATTCAGTTTACATCAAAATCTAATTAGAACGCATTAATGATTAGTTTATATTCATGTAATATTTTCAAGAAAAATGATTCGTTAACAGTAAGAATCATAATCCAATATTTATGTATTTAATGATAGTAATTATCTAAGCGCATATTTAGTATTGAAGTGTTTTGATCACATAACTGTTATTGCTCCATAATTATTATAAAATAGAAGATAAAAGGTTAAATAGTAATTTCAATGTTAATGAATCCGAATAAAACTTGATATTACCAAATAACTTTTACAATTTTACTTTTAAAATCAAATAAAAACCAACTATATCAAATATACCCTAATTCTTCTTTGCAAATCAATATGTGCTCTTATACCTTAATTACCGAAAACAAAATACTTGTTTCCTAATCTAGATGTATTATACACTCATCTATGAAAAATTTTCTTCTTTAATGAAAAATTGTGATGAAAATCTTTCCAATACCAGTAATCAATTAACCATCGTATAAGCTAAACGTATATATATAGTTCAAATGTCAAAATTGTGGCTACCCAATTATGAGTTACGTTTGAAAGAAAGCTAAGACATCCTCAATGCAGTTGTATACAGATTTGGCTAAAAAATATGTAAAACAGGTATAATATATACATGGCATTTGGCAACGAATGCATGCAGCCCCATATATATTAAACTAAAAGGTCAAGAATTAATGAATTTATTGATATAAGCAAAAAAAAACAAAAAACGCACCATTAATATTTAATATTTAATATCTATAGATGTGAAGACAATGAAAAAAAATGGACATCTAAAAGAGTATGGATTCCAGCTCATTTAATCATTAACTCTCTGTGACCCACAAAATATCCGAAGCAAAAAAGCATGAAGTTTGTTTTGTTAAACACACTACCAAAGCAGAATGGAGTCATCACGCTCCCACTTTAGACCTCATATATATACCAGCACCGTTCAGTACAATGAGTTCAAGCTCGCCCTTCTTGTGGGGATTGCTCTCAACTGCTTCATCATTCAAGCAGCAAAGAGCTAGCTTCACAAAACAAGATTAATGGCACCGCTTGGAACCCACTTTTCGTTCTTTTTTGGCCTTTTTGGTATATGTGTGTGTGTATATATATATATATCGACCAATCTTCTCTACCAATTAAAAAAAAATGTATCTTATACATTTATATATTTTGATAACCTAACGTTCTGTTTTCTCATTTTCTTCAGGTAACATTTCGTCTTTCTTTGTTTATCTGGCACCATTGTAAGCTCTCTCTCTCTCCCCCTTGTCCTATTTTTTTTTTAGAACTATGACAATTATGTTTACTAACTAATTTCTCTCCTATTTTGTTCGTATACATAATTTCCAGGCCAACTTTTTACAGGATATTCAAGAAAAAATCAACAGAAGGGTTCCAATCAATACCATATTCAGTTGCACTATTTAGTGCTATGTTATTGCTTTATTATGCTTTCCTCAAGGTTGACTCATTTATGCTTGTAACCATCAATTCTATTGGGTGCGTCATTGAATCCTTGTACCTCGTGGTTTACATGATCTATGCAACCAAAACTTCCAAGGTATACACATATAGAGTATTCCTTTTAATCTTTTCCATCTCATGCATATTCATCTATCACTTCTTGGCAATTTCAGTTTGGTAATAATTACTTAAAAGGTTGCTTTAATTCGCAGATCTATACAATAAAGCTTCTTCTCTTCTTTAACGTTGGAGCGTTCGGATTGATTGTACTCTTAACATACATATTCTCAGTTGGTTCTCATCGCCTTACGATTGTTGGGTGGATAAGTGTTGTCTTCTGCGTCTGTGTTTTCGCTGCTCCTCTCAGTGTCATAGTACGTGTTACTGTTACATTTAAAGTAATTCATTCACTATTACGTATATATCTCAATCATAGTTCGTAATTCTTACAAAATATGATTATCTATTCATTCTCAGAGGCAAGTTATAAGGACAAAGAGCGTAGAATACATGCCGTTTCCACTCTCCTGCTGCTTGACAATCTGTGCTGTAATGTGGTTTCTCTACGGCCTTTCAACACATGATCACTTCATAGCAGTAAGTATACATAGATAGATATATAGATTATGACCAAATTTATTTATTTATTAATCCCCTCAAAACTAGTTGTATGATTATGAGTTTCTGTTGGTTTAGACACCAAATGTTCTGGGGCTGGGATTTGGAGTTACGCAGATGATTCTGTACCTCATCTACAGAAAAAGAAATGAAATATTGCCAGTAGTTGATCTAAAAGAGAAAGCAATTGGCATGAACTCAGCACAGAATCAGGAGATCATTAACTCTAATGGAGACATTGAAATCGAAACGCCTGGTGAGCCCAATGAAGAACTGAACGGGTGATCGACCGAATATATATATATCACACATCAAACAGAAAGATCTGAAACAAATTCAAAGGGGAATGGAATCCATTTCTTATTGTGCTTAATTTCTCGACGGTGCACTTTCCGTAATAAGAACCAGCAGATTGCAAAAACAAAATTAAAACTGGTGTCAGTTTATATATATATATATATATATGTTAATCTTACTTCTGGTTGATTTGAGCAATAAAAGCTGTTATCATGATTCATCAATATATATAATATTTATAAGGAAAGTATATACAATATGATCTCACCGCAATTATTTTATCGTCTAATTAATTAAAGTTATATATGATTTCTTCAGTTTTAGTTTAATTTCCAGTTGTAAAGTGGAAGGACAAACAGGTTAATGAATTTATTGAGCTCTACGAGTATTGTCACGTTATAAACAAGTAGGGGCTTGAGTGCAAGGCAAACTAAATGAAACAAAAACATCACAGAAATTAACAATCTCTTTTGTCTTGTTTTATTTTCATATCCCACAAGAGTTCTGAAGATTTGAACAAAAAAAATATATATATCATCCACGTTAACTTTATTCTTTTCTTGTTCGTATTTTCTTATATATTTTCTTGTGATTGCAAATTTAAGTTACCCAAAACTCATTATGTATATATATATATATATATATATATACTCAAATTCAAGAACGTAAGTAATGTTCTAAAATTAGCAGTAGAATTGACAGAGAATGAGAGAACTAAATTGAAATTGAGTGGAAGACAAGTAAAATTGATAGAAGAATTAATGACCCATGATTTTTCGGATTTCTTTTTATATTTTAGTATCTCTTGACGGTTATAATTAAATTCCAGAATTTAATTTGTACATTTTTTTCCTACTTTGTTTTCTTGTGAATTTGGTTTTAACCTTTATAAGGAAAAAAAAAACAATTGGTACAGTAAGTATATGTCTAAACGAAAAGTTATATTGACGTACAAATCACCAAAGTGTACTAACAAGAGAATGGTATATTAACTTTGACATTTTAATTTTGTATATAGCATTAATTATATATACTCCTTTCATTTTTTTTTCATTTTCTGCAATTAGAACTATTTTTTCAAAGATTTTACATGTATGTATAAAATTAAAATAAAGTAACTTTTGCTTCAAAAAATGCATAGCTAGGGTTTAAGTATACGATGAGTCTATTTGAACAAATATTTATTAAATAATGTATATAAGTACTGTATGCTTAAAATTAATACAAATATAACAATTATATATATACACACACATATGTATTCATTGTCTGTTTATATTTGCATAAATAAATAGGATTCCAAATTTTCATTGTTTATTTTAAAATTCATCTTCATTTTTTATTTGTCGGAAATGGAGTTAATCAATAGTAAATTTGTATACATAGTCCTTCCATTTAATTTAAAGTTCATAATTACCTTATTTTAAAAGAGAAAATTCCCTTCCAAGTATTCTTAAAAGTAACTCTATTCTCTTTTTTTTGGGAGGTTCTTTTCCTTTCTACTATTTTCTTAGTAGTTTCTCTAATCTTCATTCCTTCTTCCATGTATATATGAAGAGTGTTGGAGCTCTAATAAGTTTATAGTGATGATCATGAAGATAGTTGCCAGGATAGCACTAAGCATTAATCTCCAAATTTTTACGTGACCTTTTCTCATGTATCCGGCTTCATCCTTTTCCAATCAACTTGCCAGTATGATTGTACAAATTGGTCTGTAAATGAGAAAAAAAAAGGCGACAATCTTCATCATCACAAGGAGATCTAAAACTATTAGAGCTTGAACACTCTTCGTACTCAAAAGAAACATGGGAAGAAGTGGAACTACAAAAATTCCTTTCAAGAGTTCATTCGAAGAAAACTTTTCTTTTTAAAATTATTTTCTCTCTCTCTCTCTCTCTCTTTTGTGTGTGTCTGTGCGTACAAATGAGATTTTTGAGTTGAAAAAAAATGTTAAAAGGAAACTTAGTAAGAGTGAAGGCTCCAGCCATATATATAAACATCGTAGCAGTAGCACCAACTTATAACACAAGAGTTGTCTAACCGAGAAAATTTCACTGTTAAAAGGAAAAGTAAAAATAACTGTCATTTCGCTACAAACAAAGAAAAAAGCGGGTAAATTTATAATTTAAAAGAAGATTACTATCTTTCTGTACCGGTAAACTACCAAGTAGGATGCAAGCAATTAAAAGGAAAGGTGCACAGATAAGCAGTCTTAGCATGGAATAATGTTAAGTGCATGATTAAATAATATAGTATGAAGTTCCAACGAGGCAAATAAAGAAGAGTAGTAGTTGCAAAGAAGGATTAGGAGCATGGGTGAATACAGGTACCAAAGGAGAAAAGAAATTCAAATGCATAACAAATAATGAACCACTTAATTCCAAGTGAAAGCCGAAAGAGGGAGCATTTTTATTTAATTGATTCATTCTGTTCTGTATGTGATTTTAACTAGGAGATGAAGTTAAAGAATAATCAAATAGAGGGATGAGATTGATAGAGTATATATATAGCTTAAAAACAAACTGTACAAAGAGAAGACTGGAGGAACTTGTTGCAGGTACATACATTTAAAGTTTAAACTATACAATGTCTAGTGGACTATCATTTGTAGAAGTTTTATAATAAATAAATCCTGCTTTGATATTTTTGTCCCACATTATATATCATCTCATAAAATTTATTCGACAATACAATGAATAAACGGTACATTAATATTTTTAAGAAAAATAAATAAATTGATTACTACATAACTCAAAAATCTGCATAATGTACTTCAATATAATGTGTAGATGTACTCAACAAGTAACAAAAATAAGTCATCCACTAATTAATATAATATAATTAATTAAGTTAATTTTTGAAAAAAAAAATTATAATTATTATTAAAAAAATTCAAGTCTCTTACCTATTTAACTTTAATGGAATTAAAACACTGAAGGTTGGGTGGATTCTTTTCATGTTTATTAACAACAGAAAGCAATTTATCCTTGTGTATGAAGTGGGCAAATCTTGAGTGTATAATATTTTTTTTCCCCTTAAATTGGCTACCAAGATTGAACCGAATGTAGGAAAAAAAAATTTGAGTGTGTAAAATTGTTTTTAAAAAAAAAATTATGATCCGAATTGATTTACTATTTTTAGCATATTATTTTTTAAGAATATTGAATTTCACTTACAAAATTTATAGATTGGTCTACTATTTCATAATTCTAAAGATTGACTCATAATAAACTCTTTTGTTGTTGTTTGGATGAAGTGAGAATTAAATGTGTAAAATTAAAAAATATAAAGAAAATATAAATTAAAATAATTAATTTATATAATTATATAATATATTATCAAATATAATACTGTATAATTATATAGTTATAAGCAAAGATGACTGTATAATTACAAACGATAATACACAACCGTGTTTATACAGTTGAAAAACAAAACAAAACAAAAAACTCTCTGTTTTTAACATAGTGGACCGTGCCAAGTACAATTCCCACCTCTGCAAAATTAGGGTTTCCAGATTCCCAGTTTCTCCCATCTTCTGCGTTGTCGTAATCCAACCGATCAATCGTTTAATCTTTACAATTTCGCTGTATTACTTCCACAATGAAGGATCGCGTCTCGAAAGATGAAGAGAAAGCCTATAAAATCGACGGTTCGATATTGAACACCAGCAAGAAGAAGAACTTGCAGAGACTAGGAGGGACTGGTGTTTCTCTGGAGGCTTTCGCTAATGCTAAATCAACGAACAAACAATACAATCCAGCCTTTAAAAGTAATTAAGTTAACCACTTTTTTTGTTAATATTAAATAAAGTACCAAAATTTATTTATTTTTATGTTGATTAACCGCTTTTTAATCAATTCGACGTAAATTCAGTCTAGACCAGATATTAACTAATCCGAGGAGTTAAGTTGTAGAATGTGTTGTTGGTTGTGGGTGTTCTGCTTTGATGAATTTTCTGCAACTGAAGATGTCATGTGATGCGGCAGGAATTTTATCTAATTAACTTAATTCGTTGTAGTTCACTCTGCTGGAGGAAACTGCAGGTCTAAACTATAATCTGATGAATTCTTTTTCCTTTGCATTGGATGGGGTAGATTTTATCTGCGTTTGATGTACTTATTGGCTAGATTTTAGTTGGCATTGATAACTTCACTCTGCAGAAAGTCTGATTTATGCATTCAAATTTATATTTTTGCAGTTAATTGATTCTTTATTAATGCGAAATTTGGGGCAATCCATTGCTTTTTTATTGTATTTTCTCGTGTTCAAAGGAGGAGCACTAGAAGCTAAAATTTCTGTTTTGATTTGAGTAGTAAGAGGGGATGGTAGGGGATGATGTTAATTTGTGGTTGGTATCTGTTGGCGACGTGAGTGGCTTGTTGTTTTCATCCATCATACTCGTCCTGCTAGTCGAGAAGCTTGCACAGCATTTCTATTTAAGTTATTGTTTTCCCTTTTTCCCCTTTTGTTTTCATTTCGGCTTGTATGCCTTCTAGCTTTGGTTAATCTACTGCAACTGGACTTGAATTATGTAGTTTTACTTCATGTTTGTTAGAGTTTTTAGTTCTAAGTTTGTCTAAATTTTAGTTGGCCACCTTGTTTATTAACATTTTTCTTTCTTTTTCATCAGAGAAGCAAAGGGAGTTCTATAAGAATGCTAAATATGTGAGCAAGTATAAGAAGTCACTAAAGCAACAAAATCAGCAGAATGATAACTCCGCTACTGTAAAATCCACAGAGGTTAGTTACATTATTGTCTTTTATCTCACAATTATTATCCGTTACCTCACAGTTATTTGAGAATTATTTGAAGAACAACATAACCCCAGTGGCCTGTCTCACACCAACCTTAGGAGGCATATGTTTTTTTAAATTAATTTTGTATGTTCTTGGGAGGGGAGGGGAGGGGAGAGGACTGTTTTATAACTCCTTTCGGGTTGACACATAAATATGATAGATGAAATTATGAAATGCGTTTTGTAAATGATTATATACTGCTTTAAGTCCAATGGAGTTTGCTAGGTAGTTCTTTGTGAACTTTTGTGTTTGGGGATAGGATTTGAACTTTTAGAATTTGGAGGTGCAAGTTCCAAGTTCAGTTCACAAATTCAAAATTGTGTAGGTCTTTAGAATGCCAAATTTTATTTTCTGAAATTCCAAATCAGTTTTTTTTTTTTTTTTCCAGAAATCTATACCCAAAGACCATAGACCTTGATCCACTGACTCTATTCTAATAGCTACTTCAGGATCAAAATAAAACCAGAGATGGTGATAAAACGTATGTTCAAAACAAGAAAAAGAACAGGAAAAAACAGAGTCTAGAAGAATTGTATAAGAAGAAGCGTGGAGAGGTAGAGCAGGCAAGAATGGAGAGTGAGGCAATTAGTCAGGCAAAGAAAGAAGAAAGAGAAAAGGCTGAAGCTCAAAGGAAAGAAATAAGAACAAAAATATTTAAAAAAACACAGTATGGTCAGCCTGTAATGAAGTATAGAATCGAACATCTTTTGCAGACCATTCAAGGTTCAAACAAAAATTGATCTAGTAACACTTCATAATTTTGTATCGGGTTTTTTTTCGCTATAGTACCTAATTAGTGAAAACGGTGGCCTGCCCAGTTGACATAAAATGATGTAAGGTCGAGGTTCCAAGTATTATTTGATTTTCTTTGGATCGTAGTATAGATAAAATTTTGGTGCCTAGTTCATAGTGCTCTTCAGGAAAAGAAAAACGGAGAGCCAGTTTTATTTACACCACTGATGAATTAAGGTTGAAATGACACATTTGTTTGTATTACTGCATTATTTTAAATTAATCCTTGTTATTTTTATCTTAAGATTCAAATATATCTCGTTGATGTGGTCATCCTTTTCTATATGTGAAACTGCTATGTTACATTTGCTTAGTATTAGCCCGGTCTTCATTATCAGGAATTATATATTAGTATGTTTGTAATTGTTATGTTTCTGTGTAATTTTGAAAAGTTTGCCATTAAAGTGTTTACTATTGAGTTTTGGTAATCAATGTTTGTAATTATCCATCTATTAAATTTTGATAAATAATTATTCAATTCAATAGCAATTGTGGATTAAACGTTATATAATCACAATTCCAAAGTCATTCTCCTTGAGTACATCTATAATAATCATTTATGATGATCAATTACGATACATCCATCAGATCACAGAAGAGAGTCGACCCTGGCTGTTTTATTCAAAAGGCATATAGAAGCCGTGTAATTGGAAACAAAATAATTTAACCACTATGAAAAAGAGTGTTGAATGTTAAACAAAAGACAGAATTCCGCGACCAAACACAAGCGTTTCAACATAAATAACAAACAAAGGAAATGACATACGGTTCGAATTTGATCAAGAGCCTTCTTTTCCACTGCGATAAGCAATCACGTAATTGGGGCAATAATAAGCACGCCCATGCTGTCGTGGAGAAGGGGCACAAACGACCATGAGTGCGAGCGCGAGGACAACTACCATAACTAGTCCCATGAAGTTTCCATGGTCGGCATTTAGTTCCAAGCACACAACCTTCCCCATAGCAAACACTTGGGAGCACAAACCTGGATGAATTGGTGGAACAAGAGAATGAAAATGCTACAAATCTCATTGAGGTAATTTATCAGTTCTTTTGAAGTCTTAAGTCTTCTCTATTATTTTTGTCTGTTCCAGTACGTGACCATTACTTAATAGAATCACATGAAAGACTTGTGAAGACCTTCCCGTGGGACCTAGGCCCAACAGACTAATTAGATGATTGTGTTTTTTCATTACACTAACCCATTCCATGGGCAAGAAAGTAAGGTAACAAAATCATCGAGACCATCACTGTTGCATCTGAGTGCCACGTTGCTACAATCATGATTCACTTATAACACTCACTTGGGTTACTGCATTTTCGCTATCAAGTGGATCATAATATAATTGTTGGTGTTACCATTTACTAGTAACCGTGATATCATAGATAGTGAAGTCAAATACTCAACAAGAAGACAATGATAGTAGTAGCAGTAGCAGAGGGAATATAAATGATGATGATCATAACATCCATGAAACGTGTGGACGTCATCAATGCATAAAATTGTAATCAATATTCGATTACGCCACTTGCAGAGAAACAGAGAGATTACATCTCCCCATCTTATAAATTATAATCTTCCAATTCTGATTCTGTTCTGGTGGTGTCTCGGATGTGTTGCTATTCTCTGTCTGTCTTTTATTGAATCTATCTTTTGTTCAGATTTTCTCCCTTTGCTTTTATATATTTGTCATTTAATTACTTCACAATTAATCATCGTCTGCTTTTATGATCTTCTTCTCTTCTGTGGGTATCTGATATTGATATTCAAAGAGATGTATTGAAGTACCCGGATTACTGGGTCAGCTCAGGTTCAGCTGTTTTTAGGCAGATGGCGTAAAAAAAGAGAACGTGAATGTAGCTAAAGTTGTGGACAGTAACCAAGGTCACCGAATCTATCACGTGGCACAACAGTCGAGGTCCATAAATTGGAAGAACCAAAAACTTAAAAAGCTGAAACTTATATACCTGGAATCGTCCACCACACAGCCTTTGTTACTGCTCCATCATCAATGGCTTCAATCTTGGTGAAGATTTTGGTCTACGGGTAGAGATGGATGGATGGATTATAGCATAGTGGCTGGTTGGCATGACTTTCCAACTTCTCAAACAGTGGAAAAGATTCAAGTCAAAAGTAATTTGGTGATAAGCAATTCTCCAGTACAGGAATCCCAAGCTTATTTTTTGAACTTTGCCTAAGCTAACGGGATCAATGAGAATTATATTCCTAAATATTAGGGTATTTAACAAAATGATTCCCCAATTAAATTGAAAATCCAGGGCCATGATTTGATTCTTGGCTTCATTTATAACTTCAGAGGCAAATGCATTTATATTCCAGAAAAAGGCGAGAAGTGAAAAATGAAACGAGTCCATAAGACAATTACTACCTCCCAAAAAGATGCTGATACAAATGCATAAATTCGTAAAGAGTCTGCAAATAGTAGTGTAGATGGTAACTATTCCCAAGTAAAATAACACTCTGATTAATACACAATGGCATGAGCTTTTAATCTCTGTATTAATCACTAGTTGGTATGCCAACCAAGTGTAAAATGAATGGCAATCGAGCTCTTGAGCCTCTGTATACCTTCCATAAGTTGTCCCCCACTTCAACAACGGTTCTAATTATATTAAGCTACATAAAACTAAATGGGAAGTACTGAGTAGCATATTAAAGCATGTACCTGCTACATTTCCAAATAAGTTGGAAAATACGTAGCTTAATTTGCAGGCGGTGTCAAGAAAGCCTCAATGCAGAATCTTCATTCATAGTCCAAACAAAACCAGGCATATCAAACCTTGGCCCCGCAACTGTTCTATAGATGTAAAGCTTCTCAACAGGGAAGCTTTTTGGCCTAGAATCTGGAGGTCCCCTCTCATCAATAACTTCAACATTCAGCCTGGGCATCTTCTGACCTAGCAGCTTACATGCTTCAAAACTAACAGAACATGAAGACATCCAAAGGGATCGCATTGTCTCCAGCTTTGCAGCATTGGCCAAAAGAGCTTTGTCTCCAAAGGGACAATCCCTAATCTCCAATTTCCGAAGGCTTTCACACCCAGACAACAAGTAATGAAGTCCCAAATCACTTTCCCCAGCAAAGGCCACAGACAGCATTTCCAACTTTTTAGCATACATCCCAATGTACTCAAACACACGATCTGTGAGGAGACCAGAGAGAGAGAGGCGCCGGAGATCCTTGCAGTGCTCAACAATGGCTCCAAAACCCACATCCAGTGGCTGAAGGGTCAAGTAATCAGGGGTTCGCGGTTCAATAATGCAAAGGCGAAAACGAATCATATTTGGGCGATTTCTCGCAATGGTAACTAAGGCGTCATTAGACATTCTACGGCAGAAATAGAGAACCGATTCAAGCTTAGGACAACGCTCTGAGATGCAGACAAGGCCATGTTCCGTCAAGGATACATTTGGCTCGGCAACAAAAGGTTCAGATGGAAACACCCTCAATTCTCGAAGGTCCTTGCAATGTCTTGCAAGGACTTCAAGGCCACTATCCTCAATATAATCCAGTACCTGATATTTGCAATGTCTTTGTCAGCAAAAGACAATACAGCATCACAAAGATACAAGCAATTTGAGGCTCATACTGACAGCAAGTATAAAATTATATTGACAAAATGCGTAGCACAAACAGCACAGATAAGTGCTAATGATTATATCTTCAAGCAGCATTACAGTTAAACAGAAATGATTTGTCCATCAACACTTCACGAGATATTATGCAAGAACAAAATTACCAACTAATAGGTCCTATGTTTAAACCCCCTGCCTTGTGCAAAAGCAATGAAATCTCAGATAGCAAGTTAAATAACAAGATTGGACTTACCCAAAGGCACTGCAAATTCGGACACTGGCCAACGAGCTTCATGAGATCAGGACTTTGGATAGTGGCATAGCTTAAATTCAGGGACGTTAAGCCAGAGCAAACAGAATAAAAAGCTGGAAGGTAAGCCGGGACCACGTCCCAAAACCCGGACAGGCTCTTAAGTTTGTTACAGCCAGAAAAAGCTCCTGTTAGATTTGAGAAGACATCTGGCCGCAAATCAGCCGAGTAAATCCCTGTGCCCAAATCCACTAGCTGAGGAGCCAGGCGAAGCAGACTGGCAAGCTTGTCAAGAGGTACTGCACGGTTAAGCTTCAGAGTCCTCAGATTGGGACACCTACCAACCAGCCGCTCAAGGGCTGAGAAACCAACCTCGGACCCTAAGCAAGCAATGTTCAGAGATACCAATGATGTAAATGTATCAGGAAAATGGCTGAGCCAATTCCCACTCAGATCCTCCACTTCACTCTCCCGCAAGTCCAACTCTCTCAGATTCCTTCACAAGTAAACACCAGGAAAAGCTCAGGTCATTGTAAATGATATAATCATTTTAAAAAAAAGGAAAAAAAGAAACTATAGCACTAACATTGAAATGAACAAAAAATAAATGAGAAACCGGAACATTGAATAAAGCAGTTCAGTTCTATCATTATCATTGACAATGACTAAACTGCCTTATTAAACTTACTTTTCTTTATGATTATGACTGCAAGAAAATGAAACCTGCTTTTATTTATATGTTTGATCGGTTCACTCAACCATGGTTCACACCAAATAACAAAAGTTTCAATTCCAATATTCCGCGTTTCAGAGATGCAAAAGAGAATACAGACATCCAAAGTTCCATCCCAAACCATGAATCAATTTCTAGGAATGAATTAAATCATCAGAATCTTCAGGTATCAACTTGATGAGTAATTATAAGGTACAAACCAAAAGAGATCATTCTCCTCACTACATCAACATAAAAGTACTTAAAAGGGAATCCAGTTGAGGAATCCAAAAGATAACCCACATTGTCCAACAAGCAAGTAATCAAAAAGAGACATAAACACATACGGCATTCTTCGAAAGAATTGAAATAGTAAAGAAAAGACAACACAAGTGATCTTGACTAAATTTTGCACACTAGCAATGCAAAGAACAAGCACAAACCGGATCTAAAACCGAGAGAAACAAAAACACAAACGAAGCAACCCCAAAAATGAAACAAAAAGTCCATCTCAGATACTCCAAATCTGCAAACCAAACCTAGAAATCTAATCCAGTAAGGCAAATATAATCAAGTTTTTTGCCCTAAAATCAATTATGACAAAACTACAAAATAACGACTTGCGTTAGTTCCATCGATGCAGTAGACAAACTAAATGAAATGCGTAGAAACAAATAGCAAGCCAGACGAGAACATAAATAAAATTAGATCTTTACACACATTCATCATCATCATCCACCCAAAAACCCAAATTTATGGTTAAAAATAAAAAATAAAAAACAAGACATGCATCAACAGTACTAATTCCTTGCACACTTTCTACATAACTAATGCACCAAGCATCCAATAACTGAAACTCTCAAATCCAAAGAAAAAGCAAAACAATGAAAAACGAAATTTTACTTGCAATTGGCAGCAATGGCAGCAAGTCCGTGAGTTGAGAAGCCCTCGCAGGAGCTCAAAACCAAAACCTTAAAATTCTTAAACGACTTCGCTATCAGCTCCAAGCTCTCATCCGTAACCACTATCCGCTTTAGCCTGATCTCCTCCAACCATGGGCAGCCGCTGGCCATTACAGAGATCCACGGGTGCAAGTATCCGCCCCAACCGTCTGGAACCAAATTAAAGTCAGCAAAGTGCGGCTTTCCTTTCAGCTCCATCGATCTCACCTCCGGAAACCGTCTGATCACCATCCGAGGGCTCACAGCATAACAGTTCCCGATAAATATCCGCTTCCTGCACCACCTTTCTATTTCGTACCACGACTTGCACACCAGAGATATTGCGTTCCGGTCTTTGTCCGACTGAACGAACGAAAATACGTGCTCTAATACATCCTCCGGAAAGGATGAGTATGACATTTTCTTTAACATGAATAAAACTCACTGTTTCGATTCAAATTCACTTTGTAATTTTTCAAATTTTTCGAGTAATAATAAACGAGGTTTCTTCTGTTGTTTATATTAGATCTGGAATGCCATTACAAAAGCGTATTCTCAGTAGCAAAGTGTCAGAGAGCTGGGAAAGAGAGAGAAAGTCAAGTGTTGGACAAGAGAGAGAAATGGATAGTAGAAAAGGTGTTTATTTATGGGACAATAGGGGTTAGATTTTAACTATAGTAAAGAAGTGAAGTCGGGTTTTAAGACGGTCCAAATAGAGACACGTGTATATGAATTGATTATATCCGTTGGATGGACGGTGGGTGTTTATGATCTTATCCGTTGGCTGCGAAGGGGAGCCTTAGAATTAGAAAACGGGCGTGTATGTAAGAGAGTGGAACCAGGGCAGAGGTAGCGAGAAGTTGAGAATAACGTGGAGCGATATAATCATTCATAAATGAAATTATCGTGTTTTTGGGAGGCGGGGATGATAAAGTGTTGTCATGTGGAGGAAGAATAGTGGAGGAGGGAATCTCATGATTCGGGTTGCACGGCTGGATCTGAGGGGATTGGATACGGCGGGACCACAATTACAATGGGAGAGGAAGATAAAGGTTAAAATAATGAGGAATGATCTGATGTGAAGTTTGGTTATTGTGACATCATGGCCGTCCAATCATGTCTTACTGTTTTTTGGTTTACGATTTCAGACTGTTAAAAGGAGATACGCTATCACTGGTGTATACTAAAACCATTTTTTGAGTTACAACCAACGGCCCTAATTTTACAAAAGAAACAAAAACAACAATAATAAATACATAAGTAGAAAAGAAAATATTGTTTAATTAAAGTACATGCAAGTCTTCTAAGCAAGAGTAAAAGTACAAACCAGCGCACGTCGCATTTTAAACAAAACCGTCAGATGAGATCTCTTTTTACAGTGTACGGTCTATTGCAATAGTAGCGATTTACACATTCGCCCAGAAAAGCACAAGCAAGCAGTAATAAATGTTTTTACCTTGAATGGTAAAAAATGGTGATGGGGCAGGGTTCCCTACAATTACCTCAGGTGCACGGCATGGCATCAGAGAGAAAAATTATTGATCCCCTTTTATAACAAATAGAATGACAAAAAAAACCTTATCTGTAGACGTAGTTTAGTTTGTACCTCGTTCTATATAAATGAGGGGCAGTGTTGTCAGTGTGTGAAAAGGATATGGTATTATGGGTTGCACTGTCTTCGGCATGAAGTCCATAGACCTGTCCTTTTTATGTCGAAAAAGCTGATAAAGGATTAAAAAATCAACGATCCAGATTTTAATACAGTAAAGACGAAATCTCGACCGTTGGTTAGTCTCTTGTTGCTAAGCATCTTTATCGATGGCAACCGGAAAGCTTGTCTCTATTTGTATTGTTTTTAAAAAAACATTTTTTGTTTTGAAAAATAAAAGATAGTGTTATTTATTTTAGAAAACAGCGAAAAAGTTTTATATTAAAATATTTTAAATCTTTTGCTCAGAAATTTAGGTGTTAATTAAATTAATAATAATTAATAAATAAATAGAATAGATGAGTTGTCTTGCACGTAGAGTTGATTATTTAAAAATAAAAAATTGTGATTAAGATTAAATAATCAATTAACTAAATTAAATTTTAATGGAATTGATTATTAACCCCACGCTCGGTTCTCCGGGAATCTCTCCACCCCTCGAGTCGAATGGTTTGGACTTTGCTGTATAATTTTTTGTTGATACTCTTTCTCCCGTCTTCTGTTCTCGACTCCTAGTTTTAAAATATTTTTGGAAAATCAAAATTTAGGTGGGTGCTATAAATATTCAGTAATTAAAATCAAAGTAATCATATTCTTTACCTTATTTCATGTTATTAAATGATTCAAATTCATGAATTTATTATATAATTTTTATTAAGGTGTTCTTGATTGTAGTCCAATCTTTATTAATTTATCAACCTAGTCTTTTAGTTTTGACATATAATTTATGTGTTAATCCTTACACGTGATGTGATATGCCCGATGTCAATGGTTTTGAGTTGAAAAAATAAATATAATTTTTTTTATAAAGCAAGACATTAGCAGAGAACAATCCTTCACATGGCAAGAAGACGTGATATATAGGAGGAGTCAATTAATTAAATTTTGGATTTTGTGCTATTTAAACTGAATAAATTTATAAGTGTATTTGATAATTAATAAGTAAAAAAATATAATAAAAAATAAATCATGACAAATATATATGTTAAAGATTTTTTTTTTAAGTTAAGTAAATTTAGATTGACAAAATATTCTAATTATAATTGATAAATATTAATTATCTAATATTTACGTGTCTTTATTGAAATATATGCAATATGAAATACACTTTTAATAATTATTGCTTTTGTATTTTATAAATTACACGTAATTCAAAATTTATAAGTTGATTACGGAATTCAATCATATCCCATGGTTCTAACTTAATTCCTTCTACGATCGTATCATAACCCCTGGTTCTATGACAATGATTTTTAAGGCATTGAAATGAGAAAGTTATTGATGGCAACTCTCAACAATTTGCATCTCGCAATGGATTTTTGCCCATTTGATGCAACTCTTCACCTCAAAAAACGACCCCTCGTGCTACAATAATTAAGAATGCTTCAAATTGGTATCGCATTCATATGTAATAGTTGTAATTCTGTATTCACACAATCACACTATCCCTTTTTGTGATGATTATTTCAAATAGAACGATGAAATTCTTTTTTTTTTATTATTTTGTATTTGGTTTATAAATAAAAATGCGTTTATTAAAATTTTGATGAATACATATGTAAATATAAACATGGTTATTACGTCAATGGATCTACGTTAGAAAAGGTGGTTGGTCGGATTCTCCTTTGTAAAGTCTCATCTCAAAGTTCCTACAAGACAATAATACATTAGAAGTCAGGTTGGGTGGAGATCTCGACGGAAAACTCTGATGCCTAAGTCAGATATGATGAGGGAATATACGATAAATTTCGATAAGTAAGTTGAAATAGAATGAAAGGAATAGAGCTCTGTTATCAAGTGTGGAGAATAGGAGAAACAGGAGAGGAATGGAGCTGAAATCTCAAGATCTCCAATCCAGGTATTTTCTCATCCCTCCCTTTTGCTGGAGAACCCCTTATATATAGTACCCTGGTGATGTGACTAGGCATTAGAGAATGAGAACGATGGGACTCTAGTACCTTTGGACAATGTGTGACTGCCTTCTATTAATGCGGCAGCTGACATTCCTATAAATTCTAAGTCTACTATTGTCACATTGTCTGAACATGGATGAAAGATGGGACAGCCAGCTCCTAGGATAGGGTATCTATTTCTATCATAGGATCTACTATATCAGCGATCGTTTTCATTTTTGGTAACGTGGGCGTGTGATTGGGGATTCTCTGATTGGGGGCTTAATGCAAGTTGGTGAAGAGGAGATGCTTTCCCTGAGAGGCCGCTGCAGTTGTAAAGCTGACTCTGTGCTTTCTAGGAGACGATTGGGTCATCTTGAGGAGGACACGGATTCCTTAAGGCCAACGGCTGTTACCTGCCTGAAGGCTTCAACTGCTGGAACCTGAATGTTGTGGCACGTCTCTGAGTCCTGCAGGTGAACCACCTGAGGATCGTCGAACGCCCCCAGAGGGTGGTGTGTGCTTGCCTGAGAAATCAACTCCCTAGGACCTGAGGCGGATTTGACTAAGAGGATGACTCCCTGGAACAACAGACTGAACTCCCTCGAGAGACCGACTCCCCGGGATCTAAGACAAGATTCCCTGAGAGACTGATTCCTTAGGGGCTGAGGCCAGGTATACCTGGGAGGATGACTTCTTGGGGCCTGAGGTCGGGTCTACCCTAGAGGGTGATTCCCTGGGTCCTAAGGTTGGGTACACCCTAGAGGGTGATTTCTTAAGACCTGAGGCCATCGGGAGGCTGAAATGTCTAGGACGAGAGTACCACATTCTTCCCTGATGAGACCCCACATGTCCCCCGTATATTTTTTTGAACAGATAATCTCTTAGTTTTTAGTGTAAGGCTTGCTAAGCGCACACTAAAAACTCCTGTTTGGATCGGTCTGGCTTCTGGGGGGGTCACGCCCCGATCCTAGTCGACCACGTGACAATCGCCGTAAATCTTAGGAATACATCCTATCACTTAGAATGCACCCCGAGAACTCGTAAGGCATTAGTACCTGTTTTCAAACTCATTAACCTAAAATAAAACGAAATAATAGATAATAGAAGATTTTCATTACATTATACAGTAGACCATAATGTAAAAACCTGAGTCGAGTACTTGTAAATTTACTGAATCACACTTCAATTACGCTATGCCATGCCCGACTACACTATCCTGAAATGAGAAAGTGAGGGGTGAGTATTTGAAAAATACTCAATGAGTAGACAAATAATCAAAACAAAAATCAGAGGCCTGTGGATTTATTACGGCAAATCCTCGTAATCATAAATTCAATCATAGTAAAATGTGGCATTATATGCATGACTAGAAAATCAATATCACATTAAATATGTATAACCCCTCGGTCTATAGGATCCCACCCGCTCCATCTGAGCTGTATGGTCAATCCGTAACCCTGATCGGGGATGTATGCCTATGTATGATATCCCTCGGTTTATAGGATCCCATCCACTCCCTTTAGAGCTGTATGGCTGATCCGTAACCCTGGTTGGGATATAGTATAAGAAGGCTAGCATGCTTTAGCCTGGATAGGTGGATTCCACCCATCCATCTTGGACTGTATGGCCAATCTACATTCCGGGGACTATTGGATTCCACCTACTCTACATGACATGTATGGCCAATCCTCACCCATATAGTCATTAGTATGGTACACAAAATCATAACTCAAAATCATCGGCCCATTAGGGCAAATCAAACAACTGGTGGCTCACAAGGCCAAAAATGTCATTTATGGCTCACCGGCCAAAATAAGATAAGTGGGCTCACCAAGCCAAAACAACTAACATGACACCCCGGCCATAATGCATAATCCATGATGCCACATTCACATACATATATAACATTGGCCTCCGGCCTCACATCACAATATCAATACATACAATAAACCTCCGGCCTCACATTACAATATCAATACATACAATAGGCCTCCGGCCTCACATTCAGGGCAATGTAGGTTTCACATTCAAACCTATCTCTATCACAAACAAGGGGCCAACCCGGCCACCACACAACATACATCCAACGCCTCTTCATTTCAGCCATATATACATATCCACATGCTATCCTCTCGCATTATACTGATTCATAAATAATAATAAATGAGACAAAGGGAAAGAATGTGTCCACTCACCATCCTAGGATGGGAAACCACCCTCTCGGTATCCTCCTCGCGACGGAGATCCTCCCGTCTTGGCTGTTGCTCCTGGATACACACAAACACAGGTCATAAAGTGCGTGTATGATGCAATGCATGCTCATACTACTCTTGTACCTCTCTCTCTCTCTACCCTCTCTCTCTCTCTAACATACTACTCTCACATGAACCTCGCTCTAAACATACATTTCTCATTAATTTCAATACCATAAGCTAACCAAACCTCTAATTTATCGATACCTACAACAAATTAGAAAAACTCCAATTTCTAAGGTTTTGTGAACAGTAATCCTAAAACCTATTCTTGCGATTCATGCGCATCAAAGGCTTAAAATAGAGAAATGAGCTAAGGGATGAACTTACCCAAGATGGTAGAAGTGTTCAGCCTCTTTGCTCAATTCTTTTACTCGACTACTGTTCACTATCACCCTTTCTTCGTGATTCCTCGTGAACCGTCGCATAAAACTCCGATCAGAGGAGATTTCTGAGTTTTGGTGTTGATTCTAAGTTCATAGGAATCAAAATCATGGAGTTTGGTGAAGAAATGGTTGAGATTAATTTTGAGAGTTGAGAGAGAATGGTTCTACTATTTCTGGTAGAGAGAGAAGCAATAAAATCAAATAGGGAAGACGATCCCCCTGCCCGATGTATAAAGGCTGTGAAATCCCCAAAGGTGTCGATATGTTTTAAAATATATCGATACCTTTGGCATTTTTCCCAAAACATATCGATACGTTTGCCCCAACATATCGATATGTTTGGCCAAAGCATTGTTCACAAACATGCAAGGTATTGATACCTTCCTCAACGTATTGATACCTTTCATCGCAAGCGAGCTTCATCAACGTCACCAATTTGTCGATACCCTTGTCAACGTATCGATACATTTGGTACTATTCACTATTCATCATACTTTCAAGGTATCGATACCCTTCATCAAAGGTGTCGATACCTTTGGCCCTAAACAGTAAATGTATCAATACCTTTTCCCAAAGGTATCGATACCTTATCTCTAGTCCTCCCTCTAAGAACTGCTACTTCAAATGGTCATAATTTTTAGCTCGGATATCCACTCAGAACCCATAATATATCAATGGAAAGCTATCTCCGAGTTCTAGAAAAACAACAGGAAACTTTTTCTCAATTGGAGATGATTTAGGAGTCAAAAATTCAATTCTTTCTTATAAGCTCATATTATACATCATAATCTTACTCAAGACACATTCTTCAAGTTTTATACCCTCTCGTACATAATCTAAACACGACGATATACACGAAAACTCCTGAGGGATTTACTATTAGGCCTATAATACTAAGAGACGGGTTTCACAACTCTCCCCCCTTTAATTGAATTTTGTCCTCAAAATTTTTTATGACGAAATAAGTATGCAGAACAAAAATAATACTGAGGATACAACTCCCCTTTTTCCCCTAATAATCAAATACAGGTATTTTAGAATACCTCACTTGTTATTTATTACTAGGAGAAGGAACTGTAGG
>JAVXUL010000001.1:19186185-19204138 GCA_035590515.1 Trichilia minutiflora
GGGTGAATTGGGTTTCAAAGACTTTTAATAAACTTCACACACTTTTTGATATTCACAACCACCAAATACAAACACAAAGTAGAGATTAGGAAAAAGAGATATTTGCAAGTTTGATTTTATAGTGGTTCGACTAACTCCAAGCCTACGTCTACTTTCTTCAAACACCCCTTGAAGTTTTCACGAAACAAGCCTTATCAACCAAGGCTCAAACTTTTACACAATATGAAGATTTTACAGGCTCACCTCTAAACCTTACAAACAATCACTACTCCAAGTGATATACAAATACAACCCAAGTGAGAGGATCATTTTCAATTACTTTAAATACACAAAAGATATAAAATGAAGGTTACAATAATTTCTTCAAACCCTTCTCAAAATAATACTAAGAATAAAGTGGAGAGAGTAAAAGTTAATGTAACAGTGATTTAAAACGTTCAAGAAGACTTACAAGAGCAAATGAGAGGACTATTTATAGTTTTAAGAAAAATATGACTACTAGACAGAAAAATTAGCAGTTATTTTTCAAATCTGTGATGATTCGATCGATCGAAATGATCTCTTTGTTTAATCGAATAGACTCTGGTACAAGTTCATTCAAACGAACTACCTGTTCGTTTGATCGACAAAAATTTGGTCCTCTGACTTAGAAATGACAATAACTTCATTCGAACGAATATACCTATTCATTCGATCGACAAAAATTTGGTCCTCTGAATTAAAAATGACAGCAACTTCGTTCGATCGAGACTTAAAGTTCGTTCGATCAAACCATGATATTCGTTCAATCAAACATTCTTGTTCATTCGATTGATAAAAGTTGAACTCTCTATGTTTTTAAGAACAACCTATTCAATCGAACGAACCACCCTGTTCATTTAATCGAATCCTTGAATTCATAAAATATAAACATTGTTATTTCAAGGCATTTCAGTTTTAATCAAGAGGGGAGTTTTTGAGATTCTTTTTAAAAGGTTTATACATTATTTTTGACAAAATGAATTCTCTTTTTATAAAAACATTTAAGGCCATACTTTGAGTTTAATCAAAAACATATTTACATTAAGAATATACATAATGCTTGAAAATTCTTCAATTGATTCTGGATCTTGATTTTCCACTTGTTTTTGGTCATCTATTTTGTTATCATCAAAAGTAAGATCCATGATAAACAAGTCAACATCTTCATGTTGGATAAACTCTTGTGGTTGTCATTTTTTGGTAAAGTTGATGGTTCACTAGCTTTTTATTTGATTTTTCATAGACGACGCCAAATATTGATACAAGAAATAGATACCTTCTTCAAACTTGAGCACCAGCTTCTTCTTCTTCGTTCACTATCTTTTTGGACTGTAAAACAAAAAAAATTTTAAGAGGTAAAGCCGATTTTTTGATAAAATTCTTTCGATATTTAAGTCAGTAAGGATTTTACTTGTGTGTGTAAGTTGAGAGAAAATTAAAAGAGCATGAAAAAAATTCAACTTTGAAAAAGAAAGTTACAGGAAAAATATGTATGTAAAAATGAGAATATTTGTTACCAACAAAAGGAATGAATCTATCCATTTATTCCCTGATTCTATTACCTTTTAATAATTTGCAACCATAATTGTAGTCATATGTTTTCCTCTTATTAGCTCTCTCTGAAAGTTTGTTATGTAAATCACGGGACATGACTGTAATAAAAATGGTACTTGACCATATGTATAAATGAATATTCTGGAGAGTCGATGGGATCAAATGACTGAAACTGGATGACTTCAGGTCTCGAAGATGTGCTATTGCACTCATGTAGTTGTATAAATGGTATAGCTGATCTTAAGAGAGAATAGGCAGCCTCGAATATTAAGCACCATGGTAGGTCTCGGATCCAAGGTAACTGTGAATGATCTGAAACGTCTTTTCATTATGCATGATCTCGAAAAATGACGGGACCCCAAAGACTTCTGCTTATGTGTCATGAAAGAAGATCTTGGATGCAGACGTAATCCAGAGTATTAGGTTTACACGTAATAGTTAGAGGTCTCGAAATATCACTGTATATTAGACTTAGGGGAATAGGTACCGCTAAACAATAGGCTTGGGCCTTTGGATTGGGCTCTAGTAAAATACCGAAACACCTAATTTTTTTATAGGTGATTTCTTCATCAAATTAACAAAATGATGCTCGTAGAGTGTACAGGATGTTAAGTTCTTTTAATTTTGAGTGAAAAATCTGGAATTAATCAGTGGATTCTCAAAGAAATGAGAAGGTAGAAAAATTACAGAAGGGGAGCATTGTGAGAGAATCGATGAGGAAGGTTGAGAGAAGAAGAATGAATAATCTCCATTGTTTTGTTATTATTTATAATACCTTGAGTAATTATAAATATAAACCCAATATTTTTTTATTTATGGACATTTTAGTTATTTTATCCTTTAGTGGTATTTTCTTTATTTTTATAAAAATATATGTTCTGATCCTAACATTAATTAATTGACTTAGTATT
The DNA here is from genome assembly GCA_035590515.1 of Trichilia minutiflora. Taxonomy (NCBI): domain Eukaryota; kingdom Viridiplantae; phylum Streptophyta; class Magnoliopsida; order Sapindales; family Meliaceae; genus Trichilia; species Trichilia minutiflora. The sequence continues at coordinate 19,188,672 of JAVXUL010000001.1, forward strand.
GATGTTTAATAAGTGAATTAAGAGATTTGGATGAAAATAAATGAAATTGGATGAACTTAAAAAAAGTTCTCCTAAGGTGTCAACTGAACACTTGAGTTTTAAAGTTTTTTAATACTTAAATTAGACAAATATACGATTGTATGAAAAGAAATTTGAGTAAAATCGGATTTTAGATGAGAGAGAAAATAGTACTGAAAGTAGAGAAGGATGAAATCTGGATGCATAGGAAACCAAAGCCACAAACCCAAGTAAAACCAGCCCAACCACTCACGACCTGATCGATGCCGAACTTGGAACCAGTCATGAATGGAAAGGAATGTCTGACATCGCATTGCTCATTATAATTCACATTAGTTTGGGTCCTCCTTTATGAACGACGTCGATTTGCTAGATTTTGGCTTATAAATATCATTTTAAACCCTTTTTGGAATTTTTTTCTTTCTATACTCTTAGGGATGCTTTTGTAATTTCATAAGAGCCTTTATATATGCCAAATAGTGGTTGGATATCCCATTCTTCTCTTTTTATCTTCCTCCCCAATGGTTCCCTTCTCTGGATCGATTTTGCTCTTTTTCTTTTTCCTTCAATTTTTGCCATTTTTAACTACTTAATATATTGTTTCTTACATTAAATCAATAGTATTCATCACCTTCTAGATTTTACAAACTTTATTTCGTTGATTTGGTGAAAAAAAATTAACCCGAAAAGAGTTAAAGAGATTAAAGTTCAATATTCATGAAATTAGGGATTTCATCAATTTACAACAATCAAAGCTTTCTAAAGTTAGATTTAATCCTTTGATAAGGTTTTTAGCTAAATTTATGTATTAATTTAATGTATTGAAGCATTTGAATTCTAGGATTTACTGTTCATTTGAGTAATTTGGTTCCGATTTTAGAAATGTGATTTATATTGTTGATTTGAACGTAGAATAGATATAGATGTGATTAAATTTTGCAAAATTAGAGTAAAGAGCGAAAATTTTAATAAGACAGTGAATTGAGTTACTGTTTATGTAAGATTTTACTGTACATTCGAAAATTTCGTATAATCAAAATTAATTGAGATTTACATTAAGTTTATGTGCTAGAATTATTCATTTAGATGTTAATTATAGTTAAAATTAGATTTGAATACGATAAATTTATACATAAAATGATAAGACTTTTTTATTGATAAGATAATAGGTTATATAATTTTAAAATAATTAATTATTTTATTATCCAATTAATAAAAATTATATCATTATTTGGTAGCAAAGCCAACTTTTATATAATAAAAAAATTAAAAAATATATATATCATATTTTTATAGGCATTAAAATTAAATAAAAAAACACTTATTTTAAAAGATTAAATTAACAAATAACAAATTACAATAAGGTAAAATCCACACTACGGTAGATTTCACAGTAAGATAAAATCTATGGCCGCACGATATATATTTTTTACCGTAGCAAAATCTTGATCGTTACACTAATAAATCTGGCGGTTTAAAACAACGATGTACAGTTCTTTTGATACTCAGAACATAGTAAATAAAAACCCTCGTCATTCCATTCACGATTCGCGGTCTTTGCAAACTTCTACCTGGACTGTGACTCCCTCCTTTGCAAAGAAGTTGCCTACATTTTAAATTAGTTCTTCTCATTCTCACTGAAAGCCAAAGCAATTCCCTGCTTGTTTACGCAGTTCGAAATTCGCAGGTTAAAAACCTTTTTCTTTTTTCTTTATTTAGTTTTCATTCTTTATTATTTTATGTTTTCATTTTTGTTGTTGATTGTATGGACGCTTACCATTAAGTTTTCGATTATAATTTTTTTTAATGAAATTTTTGAAGCGAATGAACTTAGCTGCAAATCATACTGAAGTAGGAGTAAATGGAGTTAGCTTAGGTTGATCAGTTGATTACTTATTACAAATGTTTTTCACTTTCCTTTCCTGTTTGGTTGTTGAGAACGTGAGGCAAACAAATGACGATATTTTTGAGATTTGCTTGTTATTTTCACTCTCTGAAACTCCATTTGGGCTGAATAGTTGATTTATTTATTTTCATTTTTTATGAAGATTAAGCAGAGTTTTGTTGTTCTTTAACATTGAATGTCGTTTTTAAATTGCCAGCGCGATTATAATTTTTTCATTCATATTCGAACTTGTGATCACTATGGTATTATTTTAATACATACTATTAATTGTTATTTAAATAACTCAGTTTTTATTTTTTAAGTAAATGACAGTTTGATATCATATCACAAATTCATTATTATGCTTTTCCTGTTGGAAACAGGGAGTTTATTGTTCCCATGGGAGATTGAGAAAGCAAAATGGGTATCTACGTGGATTCTGTTTTAAAAATGTACGATGGGGGTAAAGCTCCCATAGATCCTATAACTTTGTTTGTGTCCCTTCTTTGTGCCTGCATTGTGATTGGCCATCTTTTGGAGAAGAATCGATGGATGAATAAGTCAATTACTGCATTTGCTATTGTGAGTTTCTTATTTTACATTTAAATACATACGACGTTGACAATTTGTTGCTAGTAACTGTATTTGATTGTTTGAGGTTGATTACAGGGACTCCTTACGGGAATTGTTATTCTACTAACTACTAAAGGCAAAAGCTCACACATTTTGTTATTTAATGAAGACCTTTTCTTTATATATCTTCTTCCACCTATTATATTCAATGCTGGGTAAGTTTGAACATTATCTCACATTGCTTGCTTCACCAAATCGTTTCTGATATCCTTATCTGCCTTTACTTGTTAATTTTGTACCAAAATTAACGTGTTCTTGTTTTTTTGTTGAAGGTTGATAACTTTGTAGACTAACTTATCTTTCTTTATGTTTTGACCAACTCTTTATTAATTTTTTTGTTTTCTTGGTTCCACATGTTCTTGGGACTGAAAAATATCTGATTATTTGTCCTTCATTTCTTATATTGGCTGTTAGATTTATGGATATAAATATACGTGCTTTGTTATTTAAGTCAATATCTTATGAGCCCCCCAAAGTCTTAAAATTTTGTTTCTTGAACTTTGCCTGATGAAAGGCATATCTCAATTAGGAAAGTTGATGATTGTTTATAAGTGATATGTTTTTGTACTTGGTTCCTTCTATTTACCAGGTTCCAGATGAAAAAGAAGCAGTTTTTCCGAAATTTCATCACAATCAATGTGTTTGGTTCTGTTGGTACATTGATATCCTTTGGCATCATATCACTAGGTTTGTTACACTGTACATAGGTTTGCAATTAAAACTGGCATAAACCTAACCATTATGCGAAAAGAAGTTGTCTGATTGGGCTGAGTGCAATTTCTTAACTTGTATTACACAGCGACATGCGCATGAAATATATTAATTCACTCGTGATATTCACTTTCTATGTGTTTTTATCATGTTGTTTGAAGTGATTAGAAACTTTTACATCTTACTAAATGAATTCTGTTTTGGAAATCATTTCCCTCGTAATTCTTAGACTAGATATATTTCATGAATGAAGCGGAATATAGGAAGACAAACCTTTGGAATCATTTTTGGTTGCTTTCCTGTAGGAGCATGAAGAAAATTTATAATCGCAATACAACATAATGCTGTATAATTTTAACCTTTTTACCCATTTGTTGACAGTTAAAAAGATTTAGAGCCCAGAATCCATTCACTACTTGTATATCAAGTTTCTGGAAGTGGTTCAGGTTCTTAGTTAAATGCACAAAACTAGAGGCAGAATATTCTTATTGGATCAAGAACTAGGTATATAAGCATGTCTCACATGTGGTTTTGTATTCTACAATAATAACAACAAATATACATGTTTTCTCTATTTCTGACTAAGTTTTATTTGTTCATGTTCTGGAGGGTTAGTAATGTTTTGCGTGTTATTTTGCTCCCTCCTTTTCTCTCCCCACCAAGTCAGATGCAGCTTGACATTACTTTACCGCATATAAATTTTAAGTGCACATTTACACTTATATTGCATATTCTGCAATTCCATTTGCTTGAAAGAAAAGACAAGGTTGTGTTGTTTGAAAATAAGGAAAAAGAAGATCATAGATGTTCAAGGATGTTAAATATTGCTTGAATAACTTGTCATTCTGGTATTTAACATTTCTGGTTATGATTTATCATGATTGTACAGGTTCATCCCAAATATTGAAGAAATTTGGTCTTCATTTCTTTGATCTGGGGGATTACCTTGGTACTTTCATCACCTTCATTTCACATTTTAGATAGGCATAACTTATTTTGGAAAATAAAATCTCATGTTAAGCTTAGAGTATTGTTTTAACCTTGTATGATAATAATGTAGTAGAGTAAATATAAAAAATCTCCGGTGTGATGTGTCTCATTCAGTACTGTATAAACCTTAGTTCCATTTTTATTTTTATATCTCATTTGATGAGTTATCCCTTTAGAGACTCAAATTTTGAATGTGGTTTGATGCTTAGAGTAACAAACATTTAATACTTTGAGTTGGAACATAAAATTATAATATTGTTAACGTCAGCTTTACTTTATCATATTTTTCTTTCAATTCTTCTTGTGTTCTTAAATTAATTGTTTTCTTCTACTTCTAGCACTTGGGGCAATCCTTTCGGCCACAGATTCTGTTTGTACCTTGCAGGTATAAATATATTTAAGGGCTCTCTTTTTGCCGAACAGTGGTAACAAAATGATCTTATCTTCGAAGTTTGTATCTCATGACAGGTGCTTAATCAAGACGAGACACCTCTATTATACAGTCTAGTCTTTGGGGAAGGTGTGCTAAATGATGCCACATCTGTTGTCCTTTTCAATGCAATCCCAAGATTTGACATTGTGCCCATAACCTCGGACATACTCATCCGGTTTGCTGGCAGTTTTTTATATCTATTTGCTTTGAGCACTTTACTGGGTATAGCTGTGAGTCCGTCCCTCCATCCATCCCTTTCTTTGCACGTGCATGAGAGTGCACTTTTGTGTAATCCTGTGTTGTCATATTAGGAATTCTGTATCATCACTCTATCTAATTAAAGCTATTCATTCAGCTATTACGTAAGTGATGCAATTTCAAACTGTATTGTGGTAATTAAACTGATAGGCTCTATAAGTAAATTCCAAATAACTAGAATTCTTGTAAGGGGAGGTTCAGTTAGTGAGTTTATAGAAATTGAAATGTATCTTCAGGGCTTCCATTATCCCTGGGTTTCAGGTGTCTTTTATTTATTTAATATTTTTTTTGGTGTTTGTGTTTATACAGAGAACGATCTGTACAGCATGGTATTTATTATTGCATCTCTTTGCAGGTTGGGCTGACAAGTGCCTACGTTATAATAAAATTGTACTTTGGCAGGTATACAAAGAGCAGTACTAATATGCATCTTAGTTACTTAACTCTTTATTGGTATAAATCACGTTTATTTTTCCTGTTTACATATTCATGGTATCAAAAATGGACTTGCCAGATGTTTTATATTGTTTATCAGATTGCAAATTTTATCTCGTAGCAGATAACAACTGATTGGTAGAGTTTAGCCTTTGTTTGGTAGTTGTGCATCTGATGACTGCTGTCATCTTATGATCCTGGTTGCGAAATTTGCCAAGTGATGCTACTATTTGTATGAGTTAATTGGCAAAGTTTATTATGATCTATCTGCAAATGCTGCATATAGATGCAAAATCACAATTTCCTTCTTTAATTTATAAAAAATGAAGTAGCTAAAACTATACCAAATTTTCAGGCACTCAACAAACCGTGAAGTTGCTCTCATGATTCTCATGGCTTACCTTTCGTATATGATGGCTGAAGTAAGTTTTCTGGTTAACATGTCACAGCTTTATGAAATTACTTTCATACCTTTTCTCTTGAATGTTGCTCTGTAACAATTATTTTGGCAACTGTTGTCTTCCAGCTGTTTCATTTGAGTGGCATCCTTACTGTGTTCTTTTGTGGGATTGTCATGTCGCACTACACCTGGCACAATGTTTCTGAAAGTTCAAGAGTGACCACTAAGTACGTTGAATCTTCTGAAATAGGTTCTCAAACATCGGAATAATCTAATCTTGTTCACCTGGTATATACTCTTTTTTTGGGCCTGCAGGCATGCTTTTGCAACATTGTCGTTCATATCAGAGATTTTTATCTTCCTCTATGTTGGTATGGATGCCTTGGACATTGAGAAATGGAAGATAGTAGGGAAGAGGTAATATGAATTTTTGCTTGAGAATAGTCAAATGACTTGCAATATTTCAAAGCCATATGTACATATAATAAATAATTTATCTATTTTGCTGGTTATTTGATATTGTTGATGTATTTCCATCTTTGCATTTGATACTTGATCTTCTAAAATATTCTAGGTTGCAAAAAAGTCTGTTACATTATAACTCACCTGCTGCACAGGCATATATTCGTGTCCTAACTGAATTTTTATTCTTCTTTCTCAGTCCAGGAACATCTGTTGCAGTGAGTTCTGTCCTGCTCAGCTTGGTTCTGGTTGGAAGGGCAGCTTCTATCTTCCCCCTGTCCTTTTTATCCAATTTAGCTAGGAAGTCTCCCAGCGACAAAATAGGATTTAAGCAACAGGTAGGAACTTATTATCTCGCTTTAAAATTTCTTGCTTGCCTGAATTTGCTAAATGACACAGTGATGTTTACTGATTCAGGTTACAATATGGTGGGCTGGGCTCGTGCGAGGCGCTGTGTCTGTTGCACTTGCATATAATAAGGTAAAATCCAATCACCGTTACAATTTTAATGAAGCTAGGTTGTTGATTGTTTCAGAAATGCTCCGCTGATTTGGCTTGATTGTGCAGTCAAATAATACTGTCATTCCTTGTAGCAATAGCAGGTTAAAAGGAATTGTCTCTCCTTCATAACAATATGGAACTAGAATTGATTGGAATAACAACAGAAATCAGGCTAAAGAATTGGGCAGTCCAAAATCTGAAATTTGGAAAACACATGATTTTAGCAAGTTATGAACATTCATGGAAGCGGAGCCTGAACATTCATACATCACCACAGAGTTATTCGTCTGTGGTTTTCTTTTGATGCTATTTTTATTTTTATTCTTTATTTTTCTATATTGAAATTCATCTTCTGTTTCATTTGCAGTTTACTACTTCAGGTCACACTCAAAGGTCTGAAAACGCCATAATGATCACCAGCACCAGCACCATTGTTCTATTTAGTAATGTGGTAAGTAACATTTGTCAGACAATCTGAAGTTTTCCTTGATCCAATCTTTAAATTAATTTTTTTGATCATTTCAGGTGTTTGGATTATTGACGAAGCCTCTTGTGAGGTTGATGGTTCAGTCAATGGAAACGGAACGGTCGAGGAACATAACCGTGCCTGAATTATCCCCCCAAACACCAAGGTCTCCGACTGCCCCTCTTCTTGAAAATGATCAAGACTCGGAATTTGACTTGGGTGGCACCCCTTTCCGTCGTCGAAGTAGTTTGGCCATGCTTCTAACGAAACCAACTTACACGGTACATTTTTATTGGCATAAGTTCGACAATGCTTTCATGCGTCCCATATTTGGCGGGGGAGGTTCACCGCCATATGAATTTTTTATGTAGTAGGAGTCTTTAGTCAATTAGTCTGATGACGATGACAATACAGAGGAAAAGGAGGACAGTAACATAAATAACTTGAAGATAGAATAGAGGTAATAAGATTTTTAACTCTAGGATCTGTCTTTCTAAGTCTGCCCGTAAATATTTAACATTGCAAACAGATTACATTAAGCCTTGCTGGACAGCGGATACAACCTCAGGTTCTTCCTCCCATTTTACAGACGTAGAGACGGCTTGATTTAATTCTGAATAATCAACGGGTTGCTCGTGATTCGTGATAATGAATTTCTTTATTTATTAATAGATATGAAGGAAAAATATTATTTTTTTCTTATTCATTTAAGATGAATTATTCAATTATGCCTATCAAAAATTAGTGAATTATTAGTATTAGGGTTTAATGCGTAAAAATTCTTTGTTAAATTCTAACACGTCCATTAGTACTAATTGGTGTATTTTAAGTACAAACGCATCTATTAGCACTAATTAATTAATTTAAACTAATTTAATATATGTACATATTTTTATTTATTTATTAATTATAAAAAATTACCCACCTATACTTAAATAAAAATTTATATAAAATTTAATGCATATCCAATTAACTTGTATGGGATACCTTTTTAAAGGTTTAAAAGTTGGTTTTTGTTTTTTTTTTTTAAAAAAAAAGATTTTAAAATTAAGATAAATTTTTTTTCTAAAATTGTTTAGTATAATAGATGAAATAATCTCTTTTTTTATTAAAATTATCTTTGATTTAATTAAATTAAAATAAATATTATCTATAAATTTAATGAGGAGAGAAAATTCTTTTTTTTTTTAATTTTTAAAAAGTTTTATTTTATACTTTAAATGTAAATTTTTTTTATTTTTATATATTTGACATAATTTTTAATAAAAAAAAATTGAAAAATACTAAAAAAAGATGGGTCAAATAAGTATTAGTCCTCGTTCGTTGTTTTAATAGAACTCTTTATCTGACTAATGCAACTTTCAGTCTACCATTTTCTATAGTTCAAGATTTTTTTTTTCTAGCCATCATTATGGATTATACACTCTACTTTACTATATTACTTTATTATTTTACGCTCAATTTTATACTATAAAATATATTAATTTATTTTTTATTAAATAGTATTAAAAATATAAATTATTTATACAAATATTTGTGTACAAAATGATGTAATATATTATTAATTTATATAAATATAAAATTAATATAATTATTAAAAATAAATAATATAAATTATAAAATAATTAATATTATTATATTATATTATATCAATATATATATAATTGTAATACGTTCCAAAATTGGATTTTTTTTAATAACTTGAAGTATTTAAGCTTCGTCTTAATTCACAGATTTCTTATTTTAACTATGAATATTGATATATCAAAAATAATTTTAATAGTTCTTTTTGTATGAATTAAATTGAAAAGTGATTTCATAATACTTGTGATCATTGTCGAGCTCTCAATGTTATACGTATCAAAATCAAATAGACAAACACCCATTATTTTTTCTTTGAGGTCAACACTAATTAACGATGTTGATTACCCCTTCTACTTTACTTTATATAAATATCTCCTGCTGCACATAAATATATATATATATATATATATAAACATACATGTATACTTTTATATGTATACACGTACATATATATGTACACATATAAATTTTTATATGTGTATATATGTATATATATAATTTATAATTATCTTTTTATTTATTATTATCGTTATTTTTAATTATTTTTTATAATTTAGGGACTGAAGATAGTTAATTTTGTAAAAATAATTTGTATTGAAAAGTGTGCTTATTTAGAAAACCCAAATTTAATGTTGAATCAAATTTGTTCAATATAGATGTCAATAATATATCAAATTTGATATTGATGAAGGATAAAATATTTCTCAAAAATTTAACCCAATCTAATATTGGACCAAATTTATTTCATATGTATATTAACAAAGGATCAAATATGATGTAAGACAATATTAGTCTAAATCTATAACTCCTTCATCAACATCAGTATCGAATAAATTTGGTCCAACATTAAATTTTACCTTTCTAAAAGAATGCACTTTTCAATATATAATAATTTTACAAATTTTACTAATTTTAGTCTTTAAATTACAAAAAGATACTCAGAACTTAAAAAAAATAATAAATAAAAAGACAATTATAAATTTTATAAATCTTATAAAATTATAATTCAACTGTTATAATTTTTACCCAATTCAAATCATCAATATGGATGATTAACAGTTTTTCATAAGTTTTCAGGCCTTTTTTTAGACACATACATAAGGCTCCTTATCTTCCTCCTTTCTTTTTTCATAAAATCAAAATTGTTATCACTTATTACAATTGCTAACTGAGATATTTCATACTCATCTTAATATAAAATCTAACATTTTAAAATAATTTTATGTCATCTAAAGCGATAATGAATTTTTTAAGTTACATAGCTTTGTTTTTTGTGTCTGTCATTTGAGTTTTGGAAGAGTCAATACCTTACTTTGTTGTTCTACTTTAACCATGAATATTGATATATCAAAAATAATTTCAGTAGATCTCATTCTATGAATTAAATTAGAAAGTGATTTCATAATATTTGTGATTATTGTCGAGCCCTCAATGTTACACGTATCAAAATCAAATTGACAAACACTGACTATTCTTTCTTTAAGGTCGATGCTAATTATAATTACCTTTTTTATTTATTATTATTGTTATTTTTTGTAATTTAAGAACTGAAGATAGTTAATTTTGTAAAAATAATTTGTATTGAGAAATGTGCTCATTTAGAAAGGCCAAATATGATGTTGAATCAAATTTGTTCAATATGGATGTTGATAATATATCAAATTTGATGTTCATGAATCAAAAAATATTTTTCAAAAATTTAATCAAATCAAATGTTGGACCAAATTTATTCGATATGTATGTTGATAAAGGAACAAATATGATATAAGACAATATCAGTCTAAATCTTCAGCTCCTTCATCAACATTGGTATTGAACAAATTTGATCAAACATCAAATTTTGTCTTTCTAAAAGAATGCACTTTTTGATATATAATAATTTTACAAATTTTATTATCTTTAGTCTTTCAATCACAAAAAGATAATCAAAACCAAAAAATAATAATAAATAAAAAAGATAGTTATAAATTTTATAAATCTTGTAAAATTTTAATTTAATTGTTATAATTTTTACGCAATTCAAATCATCAACATGGATGATTAATAGTTTTTCTTAAGGGAGTCGTACTCTTTCTCAGTCCTTTTTCAGACGTATACAAAAAGTCATCATCTTCCCTCTTTCTTCTTTCATAAAATCAAAGTCATTATCACTCATTATAATTACTAACTGAGATGTTTCATACTCATCTTGATAGTAAAATCTGACATTTTTAAATATTTTTATGTCATCCAAAGTGATTATGATTTTTTTAAGTTACTTAACTTTGTTTTTTGAGTCCGTCATTTGAACTTTAGAAGAGTCAACACCTTACTTTGTTGTTCTACTTTAATCATAAATATTGATATATCAAAAATAATTTCAGTAGGTTTCATCCTATGACTTAAATTAGAAAGTGATTTCATAATACTTGTGATTATTGTTGAGCTCTTAATATTATACGTATCAAAATCAAATCCACAAACACCTAGTATTCTTTCTTTGAGGTCAATGCTAATTAACGATACTGATTACCACTTCTGCTTTACTTGATTAAATATCTCCACGTCTATACACGTATAACACATGCATACATACATATATACATATACATATATATATATAAATTTATTCGACTAATTTTTGGAGATATTGGCTAAGTATACCATCATCCAGCATTCCGTTTATATCACGAATGATTGATTAAAATCGAATTCAAAATTTGTGTTCAAACCACACATCTCATACTCAATCTATCACTATCAGATTATACTCATGGCTAATTTCAAAATTCGATTTATACTTTAAAATTTTAAAAATGTCCTCCTTCACTGTTCATTATACACTTCATTTTTGAATTTAGATCCAATGGGATAGTTTGCATTCACGCCCATACGACAAACTTCAAATTTATCATCTGGATTTTTTCAAAAGTCTGTATTACCCTTTATCAAGAATACAAATTATAATAGTGATCCTCCATAGTCTATGGATTGATGTTTGATCGTTGGATGACACCAATGAACCGTGATGGGGGGACAACATGCAGCTCCTTAGACAAGTAGCGAAAATACGACGTTATTAAGGCTCGCGAAGAAGGTAAAATTGTACACTCAAAAAACTTATTTAAAATTCCCTATTTTTTGGCATGTACTATTCAATTACATAACCAGGCTTGACTGGTATCTCCAAGCTTGAATACATGACTTGAACTCATTGGTTGGAATGACAATATTAATGGTGAAAGAATATAAGAGAAATTCAAAACCTAGAAGTATATGTAAAGTTAGAGTCTATCATTTCTTCTCCTTTAGACAGAGACAAAAGAGGACCGCTCTCTTTTCAACTCTATTAAGAACAAAAATGATGAGCACTTAGGTAAACTTTTCTGGTTTGGTAGAGTAATTTAGCAAGAGAAAATTCGAAAGAAGGTAGTATAATCATTTAAATCCTTGCCATTTAAGTTTGGGTTTGTAAAGGATTAGAGTTGATGTCTTTGTATATATGGTATATGCTTTTTTTTTTTTGCAAATTTTATTAGGGATTTTTATATGGCAGCTCATCCTGAATTCGAAAATGAAAGTTTCCATCTTTCGATTTCAGGAATTGAAATAACTAGATTAACCCCTTCTATCTATTGCCTTGTTAATAAATGGTAGTTTTCACAAAATAACGGGTTTCACCAATTTAGATCATTAGATATATATATGAAGGTGTTAATGTGGATTATAAATCATTAGATATATATATATGTATAAAGGCTATTAAATGTGAAATACTATCAATTTAAACTGAATCTAGGCATACGCTTATAAAAAGACGAAAATATTCTTACTCAAAAATATAGGGTCTCAGATATTAACCATTAACAATAATCATACAAGCTAAATTAACATTTAATAGCCTTTATACATGATCATTTATCAAGCTTGATCATTAAACATGTATCAATCAATAAAAGGATAATATTTAATCATTATTTTCTCTATGGCCGAATCATCAAAGGTTGTATAACATATTCATAACAATTATACACATGTGGAATCATGCATTCATAGAAAAAGGATACAAAACATAACCATGACATATAAAGAAACCAAAATGGTTGAATGCTCTACCAAGCATTTTCAAGTTTCTTTTGTTTTCATCTCATGAAACAAACATTCTCATGATATTTTTATCATCTCATGAATCATATAATATCATAAAAACAACAAAAACAATTAACTATTTATTGTCTTCTTCATTTAACTAACTATGGTTTCATAAACCCTAAAAATGTCATTATACTTCCATAAACATTATCAACAACAATCAAGTTATTCTAATCACAAATCAAGCTATCAATCATGCTTTTAACATCTTAACAAAGCTTTTATACCATTTTGAAAGTGTTGATGAGGATTATAAAATTTTAAGACAAGAATTAGCATGCTAAATTCATGATTAAAACATAAATAATGAAATTAATGGTTAATGGCTAATCTTTAGCCTTGGTTGATGGAAAAAACAAGCTTGAAACTTATCAAAGCCTCTAAGATTCAAAATCAACCCCTTGTCTCCTTCCTTGACCGTGAGGTGAGAGAGAGATATGGATGAATTCCTTTTTTTTCTCTTAATTTTGTAAAATAAAAACTTAATTTTAAAATGAAAAAAATAACTAATATTTATATTATCACCATAATTACTAAAATATACAAGACAATATAAATAATTTCATGGATATCCTAAACTTGTCCAACAAGCCTTCCAATAGTAAAAATGATGAAATAACAAGTTTACCCTTCATTAAATAATTTAACACCAAACTTCTCTTAAAGTTGATCAAACCTACTTTGATCAACTTTAATCAATTCCATTTATATTTTAAAATATTAATAAAAATTACAACTTACTTTAAGTTATAATCGAGTCATTTTATTAAGCTTCTGGAACTGTTAAATGATTTAACGTGTAAATAATTTATAATTTTTGACCCCTTTATTGTCATCGAGAGTGCTAACTCTCTTAGCAGACAATAAATAATATTCTCTCTTATATATAAAAGAAAATAAAGGATTTTTATAATTGTGATATGAGTCGCGTGCCTATTATCTAAGGGTATAACAATAATTTTATATTTTTATTGTACATGCATTTACATCCATCACGTATACTATTGACACATCAGTATGGTTTTGTATTTATTTTGGGGATTAAAGGTGTTTAAGATAGAGTTTTGGGATCATAAATACAGGGACCTCAACATAATTAAAAGATAGTTTTATTTTGAGTGGGACTCTAATGATATTTTTTAAATTTAGAAGGATTCATGTAAAATCTTCTATTTTAACGGGTTCGTTTGACCGAATGGTGTAATTCGTTCGATCGATATTTTGACGACTCCCTAAAAAATTTATGACGTTAGATTCGTTCGAACAAAATTTTTTATTTGTTCGATCGAATAGGAATTCGTTCAATCGAATGAGTTATTTGTTCAATCAAAATGCTTGGTTTGTTCGAACGAAATGAGATTCGTTTGAAAGATAAAATGAAAGTCTCCTGACTTTTCGAAGTATCGAAGGATTCATTCGAGCGATCCTTGGTTCGTTCGATCGAAGTAGGCAATTCATTTGAACGAACTCTAATTCGTTTGATCTAACGATCGTGAAATATCAGTTTTGTCCTATTCTACAAACTTCTCCTTTATATTTTTTAAAGGACAAAATGGTAATTTCACCCTCTTATTATAAATATGGGGGCTGAGGCTGTTTCTCCCTCATTTCTTCTTCTTTCTCTTCTTCTCTTCCTCTTCTTCATTCTCTCCTCTGCCCATTGAAACCTAACACCCCATTTTCATGATTTCTTCAATTTCTTCTTAATTTCTCACCACATTGCACGTATTACACACTCTACGGGCTTTAATTTGGTGATAGGAGAGCAGAAATCAAAAAGGGGAGAGTTAGGGTTTCAGGAGATTGGGGCTTTTCAACTTCTAAGCGGAATTGAAACAAACCAACGATACCACAAGATAAACAGCATCATTTCTAACACGTCTGTACCTTTCATTTTCTATTTTATCGATTTTCATACGCATGGGTTTTATTGTTCATCTGAGTGGTTTTTATTAGCTTCGTCACATGCATTGTAGTCTTTACGTATTAATTAGATTATAGTGAGATTGGGTATGTTGTTAAGAAGTTAAAAATCATATTTTACAAAAATTTACATAAATATGAATAGTACCCAGTATACTGTTCATACAAGAAGTGGGGTTCACTTGTTAAAATCGTGAAAACAAGTTGTTATATGCTAGTTTAGCTATAATATGCGTTTGTAATAGTAATATATGGATAATTGGACAAATAATAAGGGTTTTAGTCGATTTTGCGTGTTAACCAATTTTAGAAAACCCGGGTTAGCATTCATTTTATGCATACGAGCTTTATCTATAGATTTGAATTGAGTATTAATATGTTTTGACACATGTGTTTAGGCGACGATACGCGAGCAAGGAATCCACGTGACGCACTGAGAAATGAGAGGAATTAGGGACTGTAAACCCTTCCTAAAAATGAGTGAACTCTTTCTGTTTTCATCATTTTAATAAAATCTTGTTTTCTTTATACTTAAAATGATCTGTATTTGTGTTATGAAGGATTATGTTTATTACTCCTATTTATGCAAAGATACGTATTTATGTTTTCATATGGTTTTGAAATGAGATATGAATTA
>JAVXUL010000001.1:19204238-19220580 GCA_035590515.1 Trichilia minutiflora
CGTTTTGATTAGAACAAAACAGAGACATCATGTGCTTTTTGATTTGAGAACTCAACATAAACTTAGCGGGTGAATAACAGAAATGAAACCACCCGATTGTGATAATCCAAAGCAACAACACCATTAAAAAGTCGGATAGTGACAATAGAAGATTGAGGTAGACGGCATTAGCGGGCGATATTATCCAACTCAGTACGGTTGCGAGTCTGATTTGACATTTTTATTCTATGGCTAGAATTAAATTATACATAAACTTCTATGTCTAAATTTTTTTTAAATAAACTTTAAGCACTTCTCAAGTTTTATATTTCTTTTTTGTTCATGGGATTGACAAGTTCATTTCAAGAAGATAAGACTATCATATTAATTATTTTTTAATTATATAAAACTATAATAAGAAAGTTAGAATTAATATTAATTTTTTGATATTTAAATCAAGTTTTAAATCAAAAAAAATAAAATATTAACTAGATAAAAGAGACTTTACAAATATGAGATAGACGGGTCAAGTCACTTTGATAGTGAGGGGGTCATAATTTTAAAAATAAAATTATAAATTAAAAAATAAAATATTTTTTTTAAATCCTTCAAAATGAATAAAATACCTATTTTATCTCCCCTAATATAAATTTTTGGATCATTTATTATTGTATACAATTTCTTTCACAATAAAAATGTGCTAGTATTTATAATAATTATAAAATATCTTTTCAAACTTTTGCACATGTGATCATTAAAAAATAGAGAGCTAATGTCAAAAAAGTTACATATTAATTTTAATAATTAATTATTATATAATTATTATTTATAAATTTAAATTAGGGCAATGATTATCAGGATCATAACTTTTATAGCACTAAACTTTAAATATAAAATGATAGTTTGTAATAACTTCATGCTTACATGTAACCCTATTTCGTCATTTTTGTTTTTAGGTTAGAGTTGGTATGAGCTCAAACATATTTTTTTCAATCAAAACTTGCTTTGATAAATGTGAGGGTTATTTTTGTGGTTTTAGGACTCTTGAGTCACTTATAAAATTTACTTTCCACATAAAAGTCAACTCCACACCCTGCATGTTGGAGATGATTACGACTTTAACGAAGATTGACTGAAACAGTGGTCTTGATTTTTAACTCTAATATGAGTCCCACAAGTTTTTATTGGGACGAAGTTTTGGTAAAAATTTGTAATTTTTCTAAACTTAATGTTAGCTTTTATGGCGAGATTTTTTATTATGCTCTAACCTTATGATTAAGAAATGTGATAATCATAGCGAATTTTAGAAGTACATTCCATTGATTTAGAATGCATTTTCAGGATACGTAAGGTTTTAAATCTATTTTTTAAAATATTTTGATATTATTATTTTTTAAAATTGAATTCAAGTTTGTAAACTATATAAAACATGTGGTTCGTAATACACATATTAAAAGGTTTGTCTTTATTGACTGTTAATAGGTCTGACAAAATTCTCTTTGAATTGATAAAATCATTGCAATAATTATTTTTCAGCTACCTAAAAATATATAAAGAAAGTTAAGAGTAACACCAGTTTTCTGTAATATAAACTCTTATGCTTAAGTCAGACTTGGGATCCAAAAAGAAAAAGAAAATAAAATTTTAATGAGAAAGAAAGTGCTTCTATAAATACTAATGCGAGATAAGTGTGTTGTTTATT
Source organism: Trichilia minutiflora (assembly GCA_035590515.1). Taxonomy (NCBI): domain Eukaryota; kingdom Viridiplantae; phylum Streptophyta; class Magnoliopsida; order Sapindales; family Meliaceae; genus Trichilia; species Trichilia minutiflora. Next base: position 19,205,920 of record JAVXUL010000001.1, read on the forward strand.
ATTGCATCTAACCTCTTTTACAGTGAAAGAGTGCTGGTATTTATGATAGTTGATAACACATCTTTTTAGGCCTTTGCACATGTAATCATTGGTGAACGGAGAGTCAACATTTGTTAGAAAGATTATGTGTTGGTATCGGATAATGAGTTATTACATAATCATTTCCTATAGATCTAGGACGACATAATAATTACTGTTGGGGTATTTTAGTGTGGCTCGGTCCACGGGTCCAGGCCTATCTCTAAGTCCTTGTCCAAACCCATCATACAGAAATGTTGTTCCCTAAATAGGCCTTTCGACACGACGTCATCCCGAGAGCTATCAGCATTACACGGGAAGCGACAAGGTTGTCTCGGATAGTGCGCCTAAGCCATCAATTGGGAGAATTCCTTCTGGTCATTCATGATTAGTCTACACGCGGGTCGCAGTTCTTCAATGGTAAGTCTTCTAGACTTCGTCTCGGGGAGTCGGATCAATACATTTATACAGAGCAGTAAGGACTCACGGGCATTCGGGATTTACAAGTCCTCACCACATTACTTTTTGACGACCCCGAGGCCACGACCCACTGTGTAAAGGCCTCCCGAAAATCAGAGGATTTCATTCTCGGGAGAGCTGAAAGCTTCACTCGGAGGTACTGACACTCGGGGATGACGTGATAATAGCATCATCACAGTGGGGCCCTACGTATTTAATGCAGCTACCCTATGCTTCTTTAGGGCTATCATCCTACCACTCTAGCCTGTCAGTTTACCATCTTCTCTATAATATCATCATTTCTTCCCGTCAAAAAGAACTACGTGTGACTTGATCCCCCCACCAAAAAATCAGAAGAAAGAAGCACCAAAGATCCAGAAGGGAGGAGAACTAGAGGAATCAGAAGAGAGGAAAGGAGAAAAGAGAGAAGAAGAGGGAGTACGTAGGCAGCTTGAGTCTCTCCCAAGTCCAGTCATAAAAATATACACAAAATCGATCGAGTATCGCACCACCATCGCCAACGATGGCAAATGGGCCTGGCCTGGCCCATGAACAGTAAAAGCTCAGCACGGTTCGGCCTGTTAAAAGGGTCGTGCCGTGCCGAGGGATTAGGCCTGCGGGCCGGGCCGGCACGAGCCTATGAAGGGCCTGGCCCGGCACAAGCCCGTGATGGATCGTGCCAAGCTTAGCCCGATTATTAAAATAATAATAAAAATATTATTAAAATAATAAAAATAATAATAAAATATTATTAAAATAATAATAAAATATTATTAAAATAATATTTTGGCCCGTGAACCCGGTTTGTGGGCATGGCACGGTTAGGCCCGTTGGCCCGGCCCGACACGACTCTTTTGGACCGTGCTTCATGAGCCGTATCGGACCTTTGATTTTTTTATCGGACCTGATCCAGCCCGATACATTAATCTATAAGAACCTTATTTTCATAGGCTGACCTAATCTGATCCGACCCATTTATCACCTCTAACCGTGGCGAATCACTCAATATTTAGTGCATGAAAAACGCTCGACGTTTTCTTCCATCAACAATTATATAAAAATATTTTATGTTTTCCAGTTTCTTGTCTGTCCGCTGCTTAACCATTAAGTTTTGAATTATAATTTTTTAATAAACATTTTAAAGTGAATGAACTTAGCTGACATGCTAACGATAGCAAAGAAGCAGTAAGTAGAGTTAGCTTAGGTTGACCAGTGGATTGCTTATTACAACTGTTTTTCACTTGCCTTTACGGTTTGGTTCTTGAGCAAGTGAAGCAAACAAAAAAACGACATTTTTGAGTGTTAGGTTTTCTTGTTGGGATTTGTTTGTTATCTTCACTCTCTTAAACTCAATTAAGGATGAATTGTTGGTTTATTTTTTTATATATTTATTTATTTTTATCTTTTATGAAAATGAAGCAGAATTTTGTTTTTCTATTGATTTCCTTTTTAAATTGTCATTCCGATTATAATTTCTTTATTCATATTCGAATTTGCGATTACTATGGTATTATCTTGAATACATTCTATTAATTTTTATTCTCAGTTTTTTAATTTTTAAATACATGACAGTTTGATATCATATCACAAATTCACGATTATGATTTTTGTGTTGGAAACCAGAGTTTATTGTTTCTATGGGCGATTGAGGAAGCAAATGGGTGTCAATGTGGATTCTATTTTGGATATGTATGATGCGGGTGAAGCTCCTATAGATTCTATAACTTTGTTTGTGTCATTCCTTTGTGCTTGCATTGTGATTGGCCATCTTTTGGAGAAGAATGGACGGATGAACGAATCAATTACTGCACTTGCCAAAGCTTGATAACGTAGTAGACTATTGAATCTTTCTTTATATTTTAACCAACTCTTTATTAATTTTTGTGGTTGCACATGTCCTTTTGAGACGTGAAAAGATGATCCATCTGATTATTTGTCCTACAATTAGGAAAGGTGACGATTGTTTTTAAGTGATTTGTTTTTGTATTTGACTCCTTCTATTTACTACCAGGTTCCAGGTGAAAAAGAAAGCGAAATTTTATCACAATCAATGTGTTCGGTGCTGTTGGTACATTGATATCCTTTGGCATCGTCTCCGTAGGTATATCCCAACCTCCAGGCTTGTTACCTTGTACATAGTTTTATAGTTAAAACTGGCCAAAACTTGTTAAGTAGAAAGATGTTGCGTGATTGAGCCGAGTGCAATTTCTTGTACTACACAGAGACATGCACGTGAAGTGTATTAATTCACACGTGTTATTTACTTTCTAAGATTGTTCATCATGTTGGTTGAATTGATTAGAAACTTCTATATCTTACTAAATGTATTCTGTCTTGGAAATCATTTCCCTCATAATTCTCAGACTAGACAGGAAGACAAACCTATGGAGTCATTTTTGGTTGCTCTGCTGTTGGAGCATTAGGAAAATTTATAATTGCAATACAATATAATGCCGTGTAATTTTAACTAGAATCCAGAATCCATTCATTACTTGTACATCAAGTTTCTGGAAGTGGATCAGGGTCTTAGTTAAATGCACAAAACTAGAGGAAGGAGATTCTTATTGGATTAAGAATTAGATATATAAGCATCTTTCTCATGGAGTTTTGTGTTATAAAATAATAACAGCAAATATATGTTTCTTCTATTTCCGAGTAAGTTTTATTTGTTCATGTTCTCGAGGATTGGTAATGATTTGTATGTTATCTTGTTCCCTCTTCTACCTCTCCCTACCAAAAACAAATGGAGCTTGACAATACTTTGCTGTATATAAATTTTAAGTGCACACTTACACTTTTATTGCATATACTGCATTTCATTCCATTTGTTAAAAAGAAAAGAAAAGGGTGTGTTGTTTGAAAGTAATGAGAAAAAAGATCACACATTTTCAAGGATGTTAAGTATTGCTTGCTGTGAATAACTTGCCATTCTGGTATTTAATATTTCTGATTATGATTTATCATGACTGTACAGGTTCAGCCCAAATATTCAAAGATATCTGGTCTTGGTTTCTTGGATCTGGGGGGATTACCTTGGCACGCTCCTTCACATTTTAGATAGAAATAAGTTGTTTTGGAAATAAAATCTCAAGTTGGGCTTTAGGGTATTTTTTCGTACTTGTTCTATAATAATGTGGCACAGTAAATACAAAAAATCTCCAGTGCTATGTGTCTCACCCAGTAGATGAGCTGAATAAAACTTAGTTCCATTTTTATATTTATATCTCATTTGATGATGTATCCCTTTAGAGAGACAAATTTTGATTGTGGTTTGACGCTTAGAGTAAGAAAATTCAATACTTTGGGTTAGAACATAAAATCATAACATTATTAACATCAGCTTTACTTCATTATATTTTTCTTTCGATTCTTCTTGTACTCTTAATTATTGTTCTCAACTACTTCTAGCACCTGGGGCAATTCTTTGGGCCACAGATTCTGTTTGCAGCTTGCTGGTATAATTATATTTAAAGGCTCTCTTTTTGCCAGACAATGGTAACAAATGAATATTATCTTGCAAGTTTTGTATCTCATGACAGGTGCTTAATCAAGATGAGACACCTCTATTACAAAGTCTAGTTTTTGGGGAAGGTGTGCTAAATGATGCAACATCTGTTGTACTTTTCAATGCAATCCAAAGATTTGACTTTTGCCCATAAGCTTGGACATGGTCGTCTGGTTTGCTGGAAGCTTAAGTATGTTGAATCTTGTAAAATAGGTTCTCAAACATCGGAATCTAATCTTGTTCATCTGACATATACTTTTTTTGGGCATGCTTTTGAGACATAGTCTTTATATCAGAGATTTTTATCTTCCTCTGTGTTGGTACGGATGCCTTGGACTTTGAGAAGTGGAAGATAGTAGGGAAGAGGTAATATCAATTTTTGCTTGAGTATGGTCAATTGAGTCGCAATGTTTCCAAGTCATTTGTACATATAATAATTAATTTATCAATTTTGCTGGTTATTTTCTATTGCTGATGTATTTCCATCTTTGCATCTTGTACTTGTCATTCTAGAATATTTTAGGTTGCAACAAAGTCTGTTACATTATAACTCACCTGCAGCAAGCATATATTTGTTTCCTAAATTGAACTTTTATTCTTCTTTCTCAGTCCTGGAACATAGTGTTGCAGTGAATTCTATCCTGCTCGGTTTGGTTATGGTTGGAAGGGCAGCTTCTATCTTCCCTGTGTCCTTTTTATCCAATTTAGCTAAGAAGTCTCCCAGCGACAAAATTAGATTTAAGCAACAGGTAAGAACTTATTATCTTGCTAAATCTTTTGCCTGCCTGAATTTGTTAAATGACTCGGTGATGTTTATGGATTCAGATTACCGTATGGTGTGCTGGGCTGCGAGGCTCTGTATATGTTGCACTTGCATATAATAAGGTGAAATCCAATCACTGTCCAATTTTAATGAGACGAGGATGTTGATTGTTTCAGAAATGCTCAACTAATTTGGCATGATTGGCCAGTCAAATAATACTGTCATTCCTTGTAGCAGTGGCAGGTCAAAAGGAATTGTCTCTCCTTGATAACAATATGGAACTAGGACTGATTGGAATGACAACAGAAATCAGGCAAAAGAATTGAGCAGTACGAAATCTGAAATTGGAAAATACATGATTTTAAGATGTTATGAACCTTCGCCATTAGATTCCATGGAAGTGCAACCTGAACATTCATACATCACCGCATAGATTTTTTCGTCTGTGGTTTTCTTTTGTTCAGATTCTAACTTCTGTTTCAATTGCAGTTTACTATGTCGGGTCACACTCAAAGGCCTGATCACCATCACCATCACCGTTGTTCCATTTAGTAATGTGGTAAGCACCATTTATCAGCCAATCTGAAGTTTTCCTTGATCTGGTCTTTCTGTTCATTTTTTGATCATTTCAGGTGTTTGGATTATTTCCTAAGGCTCGTGTAAGGTTGACGGTTCTGCCAACAGAAACGGGACTGTCCATCAACATAACCTGTACCGAATCCCCAAACACCAATGTCTCTGATAGACAGTCCCTATTTTTGAAAATGGTGGTCGAGACTCAAAATCTGAGTCTGGTGCCATTCATTTCCGTCGTCGAAATAGTTTGGCCATGCTTCTAACGAAACCAACTTACACGGTACATTTTATTTGCGTAAATTCGACAATAGTTTGTTTCATGCCTCCTACATCGGGGCGTCTTCTGTGATTTGGCAAAAACGAGAATCACTGCTGCAGTTTTTTTTATCAAATCTCAGTCATTGATTATCAAAAATGGATAACTGAGATTTGACCAAAAAAAACTGCAAGGGTAATTCTCTTTTCGTCAAAACACGGGAAATTTGGATTTCTCCCTTCCTATATTTGACAGGGAGGTTCGCCGCCATATGAAAGTAGGAATCTCTAATCTCATGACGATGACAATACGCAAGGAAAAGAAGGACAATAAAATAAATAATTTGAAGATATAATAGAGGTAGTAGGATTCTTAATTTTAGGATCTGTCTTCCTGAGTCAGCCTGTAAATATTTAACACAAAGACTACGTTAAGCTTTGCTGCTGGACAGTGGATACGGCCGCAAGTTCTTCCTCGCACTTTACAGTTATTTTGCATAAATTTTTATGGAAGAAAATAAAATTTACTTTAAGAAATAATTTTTTCAAAAAGAAACAACAATTTAATATCATTCTGAATAAACTAGTCATAATGAATCTCTTTATTTATAGAGTACCGGATCCTTATAAATTTAAAACATAAGCATGTAAATTTGAAGGCTAAGTTAATAATAATTAATAAAATTTAATCTTAATTATTGTGTTACATAATGTATTATTACTAATAGGGATGAAGGAAAAATATTATTTTTTTTATTTCTTTTAAGATAAATTATTTCAATCATACCTATTGAAAATTAATGAACTATTATTATTAAGGGTGAATGGGAATAATTCTTTGTAGACTATTTCAATCACAAAAATTTAAAAATATTTATAAAGATAATTTAAAATGAATTTATTTATGTATGTATGTCATTAAATCATATATGTATTAGATTAGATTATCTTGAAATCATTCCCAACTAGAACAAAATGTTGAATTAGGATCTTGTGCACGTGTTGACGCGTAGGTCGATCAATTGAATTATTTATTGCATTGATTTAATATATTTTTATTTATTTATGTATAGTTTAAATTTATTTATTAATTATCAATTATTACACATCTATATTTACTTGCGTAAAAACTTATACGACTGAAGCCAAGTTCCTACCAACTGGTCCTGCTTGTTCCGTGTCCCAATAGTACTCTTATCTGACCAACACAACCCCCAGTCTGTGATTTTCGACCGTTGGAAGATTTTTTTAACAATTTTGTTGTCTGGCTAGTGGCTACCATGGCGTGTGACAATTTTTTAACAATACGCTCCACCTTGGTTACCTCATTTTCTAACCACGGCATATTATTTTATTATTTAATGCTCAATTTTGTACATTGTATATATTATTTTATATATGATTATATTTGCAAAGTAATATCGCAAAATCTCAAAAATGTCCTCGTTCACTGTTCATTATACAGTGGCTTAACCCTTACGCTTTTCAGAATGCAGATCCATAATCCGAACTGATTCAAACATGTTTAATCTAGAATACAAGTCATAGAGTGATCCTAGATGGATTGACGTCTGGCCTTTGATTTGAATGACATCAATGAATCACACGAGTTGACATCTGGCCATGAGATAAGTACCGGAAGGGCGGCGTTAATAAGACTCGTCGAGAGGGTAAAATTGTAAACTGAGAAGACAGGTTTTGGATCCCCATTTTTAGCACTGAGTGTTTCTGTGTTTGTTCAGGTTACGTCTCCAGATTTGAAAAATCTCTATTACTTGTACACGTGGCTCAAATCCATTGGGTGGAATGGCAATATTAACGGGAAAGAAAACGTAACAAATTTGAAACTCCGAAGAAGTGTATTTAGAGTTGAAGTCTATCAGCTCTGCTCTGTAACACAGAGCGAAGGAGATAGAGCCAAAAGGAGTACCGCTCTCTCTTCGACTCTGTTAAGAACAAAAACGAAGAGCATTCAGGTAAGCTTTTCTTGCTTGGTAGAGCAATTCAGTAAGCGAAAGTTCGAAGGAAGGTAGTCTGATCATTTAAATCCTTGCCATTTAATTCTGAATTTGGAAAGGACTAGAGTAGATTTCTTTGCATATATGCTTTTTCATTTTTCATTTTACGAGGGATTTCTATTTAGCAGCTAATCTAGCATTTGAAAATTGAGGTTTCCCTCTTTCGGTTTCAGGAACTGAAATGATCGAATTATCCCTTCTGTTGCTGTTTACTGTTTACTCTTTTATTGCCCTGTTAATAATAAATGGCAATTTTTACAACACAGTGGGTTTCACCAATTCAGATTCCAGATATATATTTTTTTATTTATTTGTACTTTGGATTATTTAAAGGCCGTATAAAGGTTTTTCTAAAAAGTTTTAAATCTGATGTGCGGAGAACGTGAGCGGAGAAAAGAGAGAAGGTGGTGGAAATGATGAACAAGGAAACATTACACCGTTGGTGGTTTGATAGTCACAACAAGGGCTCAAAACGCTCTCCATGGCTTCAATCCACTCTTAATGGTAAAACACTTTTACCCCTTTTACTGTTTGGTTGGCATTTTCCTTGCTTGAAAATCATGTGTATACTTGATCTTGATTCTTTTGTTCTCCATTTATTTATTTATTTCTTCTAATTTTGGTTCTTGGTTCTCGACCGTTGGATAACGTGTATAATAATATTCTTGAAAGTTGAATTGTTTTCTTTTGATGTTACTTAGTAGATTGACTTAAAAGTGAACAAGTGAACAGATTTCGTGATGACAGTTTGTTAAGCTTATGGCGTAGATTACTTTTATCGACACAAACAGCCTTTGCAGATGTAGGGATCCGTTATCTACCAAAATAAAAGGGGTAATTTGTGGTGGCCCGTTTGGATTTATCGTCAAATGGGGTTAGAGGAAGGTTGCAATTACAAAGTAACATATTCATTGTGTATCATTATTTTTGGAAAATGAAAAGAAAAAGGTCCTTCATTTGGGGATAGGTTTGGTGTTCAAAAATAAGGATCTACTTTGTACAGTTTAACGTCTTTTGGATGATACATATGATTTATTTTTTCATTATTCCTTCATGTTTTAAGATTGTGTATGCTACATATTGCAAGAGCAGATCTTAGTTGATTTTTCTTAGCTTTTGAGTATTCATACAATGGAATGACTGTAATCCGTTTTAAATCTGAGATAGGCATGTAACCTAGGATTTTGAGCCAAACCATTAAGAAATTTCATGCAATTTATAATTGATGACGGTTAACCTTTGTACTCGACCTTAAGCAAAAGATGTTGGTGGAGGGGTCCTCTGAAATGATGGGGTGGTGGACTTGAATGCTAAGGGATTGGCTTGGGAAATAATTAAACAGATCTTAGGTTTCTTCATGGCATCGGTTTTGATGAGTGTTCTATCGTCCGAGATGTGATCATTTGTAGTGAGAGCGAAGAGTGGGACATTGTCTGTGATATAGTGGTCTTCACTGTAGAAGACCTTGAAATCCATCAAATTTCTGTCAATGCTTTCTAATTTACTTTCGGATTGGCCTCTTAAAAGTTAATAATAAGTTAAGCATTTTAAAAACACTCTTTATTACCTAATAATGCAATGGACCCATTACAATCTAGTTAAAGTAATTTTGCCTTATGCGTGCTGTGTGATTCTGTAGAAGTAGGAGAGTTCGTAGGGCCCTGGACCCTCATTTCCTGATTCCATCCGTCTAAATGTGGCTAATTTTTGAATTTATAATGTTCCCCCTTTTTTTAATCTTTTTCTGTTTGGTTCCCTTGTTCCTCTGGTGGGTAAACCTGGCCATTGGAAGACCATGTATGAATTAGTTAGTTTATAAATTACTATTGGAAGTAATTGTCATCATGCAATCTTGAGATTTTGTGGTATTGGTGAATGGTTGAACAAGTTTCATTCTTTAATAGACTATGTGCAATAGTAACTACCTTATCTGAACTTGATGTTAATTATCCGGAGTTTATTCTGCCACAAGTAAATCCTAGTGACTGTTTAAGGAAATACTTTGACATGACCACATATTTTAAAAATAATGGACACTTTGAATCTTTATTATGAATTAGATAAATCCAATGTTTCCTAAGGTTGATGTATTTATATTTATTGAACTTACCTTGAAATCTATTCGTATTGGTTCCTCCTTTTTATTGAAAGGTGCATGGGTTGATGTGGATAATTTTCTTTCCATTACCTGATGACATGGTTAATGCAGAGCTTGATGATAACACAAAGGCAATGCTGAAATTGATTGAGGAGGATGCGGATTCATTTGCTCAACGTGCAGAAATGTATTACAAGAAACGACCGGAGCTAATTAGCATGGTTGAAGAATTTTATCGAGCTTATCGATCACTAGCAGAGCGATATGATTTAGTGAAGTCAGACCATGGAACTCGTCTCGTGACAACATTTGGTTCCCCATTCATTGCCACCAAACACCACAAACCAGAGACGTTGACAAGTGCTATAGATCAAACCTATAATAGCTATTCAGAGACTTCTGACACTGAGGAATATGCTGAATCAGAAGTTGATGATCCTGAACAAGATGTTGAAATTCAAAATGAAAAAGCAATTAAAGATGACGAGGATCCTGAACAGGAAGAAGAAATCCAATTGGATCAAGAAACGAAAGAAGATGTCATTCCAAGTGAGGTATACGATGATGAAGTTATGAACTTGAGGGAGGAAATAGATAGACTCAAAGAGGAGAACAAGATGAAAAAAGGATCAACTAATGCAGAAGGATGAAGAGAAGAGAGAAGTTATTAGACAGCTTAGTGTTTCAATGGGAGTGCTAAAGGATGAGAATCTGAAACTGAGGAAATATATAGCTAGGGAGTCGCCCAAGAAATGCAGCCCCTTTGAGTTGAGCAAATGGAAAGAGGGATTTTTAGGGAAGTTATTTAATGGGTTTCCAAATTCTCAGGCCATTTTTTCAATGCAGTAGTCTGAAGATTTGTGGTGGGTTGCAATGCCAGCAAGTAGAATAATCTGTATAATATAGTTTATATAGAAAATATAGCTTGTGAATGGAGGGGGTATTTAGGTGAACATATATGAAGTTGTATGTAGTGTTACTTGTTTGGAGTAGTTCGATTGTTTTTGGTTTTCCTTCTAGACGAGACATCATGCTGTAGTGTAATAGTCTTACTATGTAGTTTTGTGAACTATACTTGGTATGGAAGGGAATAAGACATTTCAATTTTCAACAAAATGCAAGTGTACAGTAAATAAGCATTGAATGAGTATACAAGCACAAATGGGAAAAAATTATTAAACTTCAATAAAGATTGAAAACGGATTCTATGGGGACGGAAGAACTGACTCGTTGGCAGCCATTGATACATTTTTTAATGTTTTCTTAAGCACACTACGATACAAAAGTAACTGGAACAACAAAATTTATTTCTTATTATTATATTTTGTGCTATTCTGTTATGACAGTGCACATCAATGCCATGCATTTCACTCGCTAGCATCACTTAGTATTATTCTATATTTCTATACCATAAAAAGAAATATACAAACATAAAGCGGAATCAATAACAACAATAATCGAAGCTTCTCATTAATAGTACGTAACTCAAATACAGGCAAGCTGCGTTAAGCAAGAAAGAAACAAACCAAGGAGAACAGCAAAATTTAGACGTCCTGTTGAGGCTAATGAAACTGAGGAGGAAGCTGGGAAGACCCCAGATGGTGGTAAGGACATTCCAGGACCAGGAGCTAGTAAATCGTCAGGATTTGGAGGGCTTAGGCTTGAAGGAATTGTAGGCATTGAAGACTCAGCTGGAGAAGGAGCCATACCCTTGGGAGTTGGAAACAACGGTGTAATATCTGGAGATAAACTTGGAGCTGAAACTGATGGTGAAGTACGAGGCAAAAATGCTGGAGCAGCTGATATGGAAGAGAATTGTACATTTATTTGAGATGGCAAAGCTGGTGAAGTAAAGTATGCCATGAAGACTATGAAAGTTGCTAAGAATGAGCAAAAGGAAGCCATTAAATGATGATAGTATTAAATTCTCCAATTATAAACTTCAATAAATTTGTCTCTTTACTCCTCGGAGAGAGAGAGAGAGAGAGAGGAAAAAATTATGAGAGAATGAGAAGAATTTGATGATAAAGTGAAGGCTTTAAAAAATTGAATTGAAAAGGTAGTGGCGGGGACTGAATGTTAAGTGTCATAAAATGATTGGCACATACTATGACAATCCAGCTCTGCAATTTAGCTAAGTGAAACGATTTGCTATGTAATTTTCTTCTGGAGTACATGAAGATGGGGTGTTCTTTTATCCTTTTCTTATTGTGTTTGTCCCCTGAATTTCCCTTGTCAATGTTTTAAACAAAATTTTTGTTGTAAAGGGAGAAGTTTCATTTTTCATAAATGCCTGAGAGCGATGGTGACCTGTCACATATTTTAAGTCACTGAACTGGGTTTTGCTTTGCTATCATACAGCAACTCTAACCAGAAAATCCAGCCTTGAAACTTGACATTGATTCACTTCATGCTAATTTGTTATCACTAGCTGTGTCACTATAAAAATAATCCACAAGTCCAACCAATATATTGAATATAAAAATTCAAAGGGCAGGAAATTATTAGTCCAATACGGGGACTACAGGGTTTGTGATATTTCAATAACGGAAGTTGTTGGTGTAAGAAAAAGACACGGTGAATTTTCTCGCACCAGTAGATTTTTTCTTCTTTTCACGGTGATCGGGTTTGTTGGTGTGTGTAACTGGACTTGGGAGAGAAACCCAAGTTATCTACGTACCCCCCTTTCTCCTTTTCTTCCCTCTTTTCTCCTCCGGTTCCTCTGTCTGTCTCTGTCTTTGTTCGTCGGATCTTCGATACTCCTCACCTCTAATCTTCTTCCGGTGGATGGGAGGATCAAGTCACACGTAGTTCTTTGATGAAAAAGGATAGTGATGATATATAGGAGATGGTGAACTGATAGATTGCAATGGCCAAGTAGCGATCCCAGGGACATGCGTTGTTGCATGGCTGACGTGTCCAGGGTGACCTGTCATAAGATTAGAGGGCGCGGGAAACAGCAGCGCTGTTCCTTCTATTCTTTGCCATGTCATCCCCGAGCTCCCGACTGTTGGTCTCGACTGTAGCACTCGAGACGAATAGACTATCTGACCATTCTCCCAGAACGACACCGCATAAGGGAACCTACTAGATATGTGCATGTATTGGGCTTGGACGGGGGCGCGGAGATGGGCCTGGGTCACTGGGCTGGGCCTCAGTAAAATCCTCCAACAGTAAGCCCTTCAGTTTTTAATTAAATAATCGATTTAATTACAAACTGTGTAGTCTCTACTCGGCTGGTTTGACTGATGCTACGTCTCTGTTATCCTCTCGAGAACGCAATCGATCCACACGTGTCTCTTCTCCATCGTTGAACCAATCCGAGAATGCACGATATCCGGGCTATCATAATTGCGTATCAGGGTGGGACCCGCCTTACTTAAATACTGATAAGAGGTGACTCTTGACGTTTTGTCTTCAGGTGACGTGGTGTCTTCTAGTCCGTTGGATCAAAACCGACGGTGGAAGTGTCTGAGCCCTGTCTATAAATACCACCTCTTTACAAGCAAAAATTTCAAAAACCACAATCATCCCTTTTCTTCAAGCTTCTCAAACAGACATTTTTGCTTACTTGTTCCAATGTTTTCCCTGCCTGTATCCGATTGATGAGTTTCTTGTTTCTAGTTGAAGAATCCCAGTATATCTGAAATTTAATCCTAACCTCCACCCGATGATCCTGGTTGGAAGGATTGAAAATTTCACAGGCACGTGTGCCAAACGCGCGCACCCGGCGTGTGAAATTTGGGGAGTAATGATCCATCGGGGGGCGCCTGAACGTACAGGGGCCTTTTTCTTGTTCCTCTGGGATCCTTTTTTAATTATGTTTCCTGTTGTCCCTCTCTAGGACGATCTCTCTGTGTGCATCTTGTAGTTCTGGACCCATCCCCAAGTTTACCCACTGGTTTAACTATTACCTTTTTCTGACTGCAGGTGATCTTAGAGATGGAGGTGATGCAGCAGAGGCTCGGTGGCATGAGCAGAATGACACGGGGGGATCCAAAAGGAGAACACCAGGCATTCCGGCATGGCTGGAGAAGGCGGAGGTGAATCTAGTCCTTCAAAATCCCACAAGTGTAGTCAAGGCTCGACGGGGGTCAGATATTCTGTAATAGCATAGGCCGAGCATTCTGTAGTGACATAAACTATGTATTCTGTAACAACAAGTTCTGATTAATAAAATTCCCATTTCCACATTTATGCGCATGCTGTTTTCTTGCTGTGATGTGTCTTGCAATATATCTCGGGACAGAACACCTTTAAAAAAGGAATCTTCCATACGGGAAGAGCATCTGACTTCTCAAAAACAAATGGATGACTTTCTGATTCGATGAAGCTTTCTGAACAAAATCATCTGAATGGGAATGTCCCCAAATGAAAAAATGCCGAGTTAAAAGGGTATCTGAGTGAAGACCATTCGAATGGAAGTATACCCGAACAAAACCCATCAAAATGGAGGGCACCTGAGTGCATGACAAGCAATTTCCCAGACATCCTGACAGAAAAATCCATTAACTCGGGGAGAACATCCGAGTGAAAAGTAGGACATTCCAATGAAGATGCCATATGCTCGAGGAAGATATCCGAAGGCAGGACTCCAAATAAAGGTCCGTCCATTGTCTATTCAGGGAATTCAGTCGAGTAAGAAAATCTGTAAAGATACGTCCAAATAAAGGGCGCATCCACTCGGAGAACTCATCCAAGTAAGAAAAACTGTAAAGATAAGCCCAAATAAAGAGCGCGTCCACTCGGGGAACTCATCAGAGTAAGAATAACTGTAAAGATACGCCCAAATAAAGGGCGCGATTACTCGGGAAACTCATCCGAGTAAGAAAACCCGCAAAGATAGCCTGCTAAATAACTCATCGACATTCATAATTAAAATGAAACATAAACATTTATGGAGAAGGAGATACTCACAAATCGGTCCGTTAGATAACCTGACCGTAAAAGTTCTATATCATAGTGGGTA